>JAHTLZ010003423.1:482578-510774 GCA_023846285.1 Phrynocephalus versicolor | reverse complement strand
GGCCCCCAAAGTGCTTTCTAGTGATCTGGAGGTCACTTCTGGTTTACTGGACGTCAGTTCTGGTTTGCAGGAAAGCACTTTTGGGGCCTCCAATGGGCCTGCGATATACCAGGACTGTAGTATAGGAACCATGAAAGGGTGGGGGACAACTGTACTTGGTTCAGCAATACTATGCATGAGAAGGCTTATGGAATTGTTACAGATCACAAGCTGATTATGAGCCAACATGGCGATGGGGCAACAGAAAAGGTCAGTGGTATTTCAGGGTGCCTTGACAGAAGTATAGTCTTCAAATCTCTCAAGGTACTCCCCTCCCCTCTATTCAGCACTGGTTAGAGCTATCCTGGAGTACTGTGTCCATTCTGGAACTAGAAAAGGTGCAGAAGAGAGCAACTATAATGATTACTGGGCTGCAGAGCCTCCCTCATGAGGAAAGGCTAAAACATTTGGGGCTCTTTAGTCTGGAAAAAAGGTGCCTGAGGGGGGATATGATTGAGACGTACAAAATAATGCAGGGCATGAGTAAAGTGGATAGAGGGAAGCTCTTCTCCCTCTCACAAAATGCCAGAACTAGGGGGACATACACTCAAATTGAGGGCTAGGAGAGTAAGAACAGACAAAAGGAAATCACCCAGCACATTGTTAGTCTGTGGCACTCCCTGCCACAGGACGTGGTGAGGACATCTGGCCTGGATGCCTTCAAAAGGGGACTGGACAGATTCCTGGAGGAGAAGTCCATCCCAGGTGACAAACCATGATGGAGATATGTCATCTCCAGGCTTAAAACCAGGGTCCTTCAAGGGCCAGATGCAGGGGAGTGGTATCAGGAGACAGATATCTAGTCTTATGTGCTCCCAGAGGCATCTGGTGGGGCCCCTGTGAGATACAGGAAGCTGCACTAGATGGGTCTTTGGCCTGATCCAGCAGGGCTCTTCTTAGGTTCTTATGCTCTTAACATTCAAACCCTAGGACGAAAGACTGAAAGAAATGGGCATGTTTACCCCAGGGAAAAGGTGACAGAGGGGAGATAAGAGAGCACTTTTCAAAGATTTGAAAGGCTCTCTTCCAAAGGAGGTGCAGGATCTGTCCTCCATCAATCCCCAGCTGCAAGACATGAATTCAATGGGCTGAAGTGACATGAGGCCAGATTTCAGTTGAATATTAGAAGGCACGGCCAAACTCTTAGACCACTGAAACAATGGAACTAGTAACTTTGGGAAGTGGTCACAAGTTAGAGGCCTTCAGGAGAAAACGGGATGGCCGTCTAATAGAACCTCTTTGATTTGTATTCCTGACTTGAGCAGGGGGTTTGGACTCAATGGCCTTATTATTTATTATTTTATTTATTTATTTCATTTTTATACCGCCCGTCTTCCCCGGGAACTCCGGGCAGTTAACAATAGGGGTTAAAAGACAGATGAAGCACAAAGTCACAACTGCAAAAATCAAAAAAGATTTAAAAGAGGGGGAAAGGGGTAGAGAAGGAGACAAGTGAATAATAAGAGAAAATTATCGGCAAGAGGCGTCAAAAAAGGAAAAGTGGGAAAAGAAAAATTAAATTAAATTAAATTGAAGGTCGCCAAATCCCTCCTGATAAAGCAGGGTTTTAAGTGCTTTTTGGAAGTCGGGCAGGGACTGTGCAAGGTGCAACTCACTCGGAAGATGGTACCAAAGCAAGGAGCCAGCCACAGAGAAGGCACGGTTGTGCGTAAGCCGTTTCCGTGCCTCCCTGGGTGTGGCCACTCAGAGTAAGAGCACCTGTGACATTCTAGTGGGGCGGGCCTCAGTTGACCTTTGGGAGATACACTCTGACAGGTATTTGGGTCCCAAGCCATGGAGGGTTTTGTAAACCAAAACCGGACCTTGAACCTTATCTGGAGGACCACAGGCAGCCAATGCAGATGGGCCAGAACTGGGGTGATATGATTGTATCTACACGCACCCACCACCAGTCTGGCCACCGCATTCTGCACTAGAGATGGGCACGACTAGGGAAAATGACGTTTTCGAGTTGTCGTGTGTCGGAGGCAGCCCGTGTCGGCTCGTTTCCGTTTTTCGCAAAACTTCGCAAAAATTAGTTCGTTTTTTCGTTTTTTCATTGTCGTTATACTGGTTTTTTTTGGGGGGTAGCGGGCTCCTGGAGGCACCTCTGTGGGGTGGGTACCTCCTCTGGCCCGCTATAAAGGGAAAGTGGGCTCCTGGAGGCACCCGTGGGTGCCTCCTATCCTCACCCACTAGGAAGGGGCAGCAGCAGGCTCCAAGAGACCCCTCAACATGGGGGTCTCCCCTCCTCACCTGCTGCTGCAAAATGGCATGCATAACCATATATGGATATGCATACCATTTGCAGACAGTGAGACCACCTGGTCCACTGATACGACCCTCCGAGGACTGGGTCGCACCTGCCATGTCCCACAAAGAAGGGAATCGTACTTGCATGTAGTGCAATGCAAGTAGATCTGGCTATGGGTTAAGGTGGGTTAGTGCAAGGGCTAGGGTTAGGCTACTGACGGGTAAGGTTATGGTGGGCTATTGGGTTGCACCTCTGGGTGCCTCTCTGACCCACTAAGAAGACAGTCTGTGACGTATGGGTAAGGAGTCAAGGATTAGGGTTAGGGTTAGGGGGCTAGGGCAGGTTTTAGGGGGCTTTTTGGCACATCCCAGAAGTCTCCATGGCCAAGTGGCCATGCGATTGGTGGGATGGCTCCAAAAATTTGCATGGTCGTCCCCTCCCACATGGCTGGCCAGGCCACTGGGCCAGCCCATCATTGCGCACTGTGCAGGTGTAAATAAAATAAAATAAAATAAAATCAATGGAGGACAGAGGAGGAGAGGAGAGACATTTTGTTGTAAGAAAAAACCCACTGCTACTGTGAAAAATCTGGCAGTTTATAAATTTCCGCGTGTTTCTGTTGTGCTTGTGTGTTTTTGGACCACGATTTCAAAAACAATATTGCGTTCGCCGCCCCATTTTGGATCCCCCGCCCACACCGCATGGCATGGCATGGCGAGTCCGGCTGCCCAGGACGGGGGGGAGGCGGGACCCCCCCTCCAGACCAGAACCCCCCCTCCGGTAGGTGCCCTGAGGCACGGCAGGCATTTTCCGTCTGCTTTTTGGCCCGGGAATGGGTGGGGGGAGAGTTTAAAAGTTTTTTCCTGTGCCGTCCGTGCCGCTTGAGCCGGCGGCGAGACTCGTGCCGTGCGGCTTGTTGCTGCTGCGAGCCTGCTGCGAGTCCCACGCCACGCCAGAGCAGCCCAGGACGGAGGAGGGGGGAGGCCGGGGACCTCCAGAAACCACCCCTCCGGTAGGTGCCCTGCGCCCCTAGTCAAGGGGGGAGGGGGGAGGCTGGGGACCTCCAGAAACCACCCCTCTGGTAGGTGCCCTGAGGCACGGCAGGCATATTTCCGCCTGCTTTTTGGGCGGGAACCGGGTTTTTTAACTTTTAAAAACTTTTTTTCTGTGCCGCGTGGCATCGCGCGATCGCGCGATGCAAATAACGAGCACGACAAATCAGAGCAAAATTGTTCGTTTGTCGGTTCGAGCTCGAAGTCTGGCGGAGTAATTCCCGTTACCGTTTCCGTAGAGTAACGGAACCGAGTAACGGAAACGGAAACGGGAATACCGCTAAGTCGTGCCCATCTCTATTCTGCACCCATTGGAGCCTCCGGGTAAGGGTCAAGGGCAACCCATGTAGAGAGCATCGCAGTAATCAATCCTCGAGATCATGAGGGCCTGCACAACTGTTCTCAGGGAGGTCTCATCGGATCTGGGTGATCCGTCCGAGATGGAAAAACGCGGTCTTCGAAACAGCCATCACCTGAGCTTCGAGGGATAGGGCTGGATCGAGGACCAAGCCCAGATTCCTGGCCCTGTCCGCAGGCCGGAGGGTAACACCCCCCCAAACTGGGGAGGGGGCCACTGTACCCAGAGGAGGGCGCCCCGAAGAACAGAACCCCAGTCTTCTCCGGGTTCCAACTCCATGTTTCTAGGATTCTAAAAGCAGATGGCATAAATGGCACAGCGAACTGTTATATCTCCTGGCTGTCCTGCAGACAGCCAGGCAGATGGGACCCTGAAGTGAACCAAGATCAAGTTTTAGTTGCAGAGCTCACATGTCATGGCATTGTCACTCAAAGAGTTGTCAAATATTTAAACATAGCTAATCCCCTCTCAGTCTTCATTTTGTAAGGCTAAACATCCCTTACAACATTCCTTGTTGTGAATATCATGATTCCCAACCTCTGGATCCACAGCCAGATGTCTAAAATATGTTGCTTTCCAGCAGTGACAAAACAATCGTTTTAGAACCGCTGAGTTGGAATAGACTTTATGGATTATCAAGGCCCAGTAGGGGAATAAAACTCTCAACCTCTGTCTCCATAGCCTGGTGCCTAAACTACTGAACAATCCAGCAATAAGCGTAGAACTCCAAGGCTGGAAGAGACCACAGTATGGAGCCAGGTCCTCCTAAGAGTTATCTTTGTTCTTGTCCAAGGCTTGAGAAGGACATCAGAGGTCCTCTTCTCTGATCTGGGTTGGACCTTCTCATTCGGGTTTCATCCTGGCCACATGGAACCCTGGATTTTCACAAGAGAACATCCCACAGAATGCCGGACTGACAGCCTTTGAGACCTGATTGAGGACTTCCACTTGCATCCAGGCAGCCACAGTAGAACACTGAATGCTTCACTAATCAGGCCATGGAAAAGGTTACTTTAAAAATATAATGAGTTCCAGTAATCTTTTCGGGGACCAGCAGAGGTACTGTAACTAGTTACCTTCCCAGTTATTTTTGTTTTTGTTTTTTAAGCTTCAGCTGCATTGCAACATTCTCTGCAATTGCTATTAGTTGCTTTTAGTTCCTTTGAACGATGCGGAAGATAACAGCCTTCTAATTCCAACGTGGGTTGAAGCAGCAGAAGAAATCTCTCCGTTCCACAAAGTATCAAGGAAATGTTACCACTTACAGTAATTTCCGTTAATTGCCTCTAATAATATCTGCATCGTGTCGGTATAGATTCAGTTATCACTCTTGTAAATCCGCCTGGGCCAAGGAAAGCCTACACAGAGATGCCTGTTTTTATGGTTGCGTTGAACATAATCTAGTTTTTAAATTACTCCAAATTAGCATGTTGAAGCAAGTTGAAAGGTTCTGTGTTATCATTTCACTGTAAACCAGAGAGAGAAAGACACCCCCCATCTTCCTTTCAGGAATTGAAGAACAAAGAAGAAGAAGAAAGAAAGGCATCTGCTTCATTTCCCCCCCGCTAGTACATTCAGTCTGCGTCTTATCAGTCTTCTACACTAGATCCAAAAATATGGCTATTGCTTCAAAATAGGATTCAATTTTGTTGTTTAAAAGCACACATTAAATTCAGCATTCTTCCTCAGTGTTAGTCACACAACCTAACTGCATCAGAAGTAGAAATGAACAACAGTGGTTTGGTGTTTTGTTTTGTTTTGTTGTTATTGTTTTTGCTTTCAACCAAATTTTGGCATTTCCATGCAGAAGTTCGTTCTTTCTCATGCACACTTTGCTGGAAGACTGTATCAGAGAATCTAATTTTACCCTGCTTTGTTTATTACAGTAGGACCTCCATATCCATTGGTTCATTGTCCACTGATTTAGTTACCCATGGTTGGCAGAGGAAAAAATAAATAAATAATACAGCAGCCATAAAGCAAGCTACTGTCACAAAACAGCTGCCATAAAGCAAGCTAATGTCACAAAACAGTAGTTTTGGAGATTTTTGGTGTTCTCTCTTATCCAAAGATTTCATTATCCACAGGAAGGTCTGGAACCAATCCCTAGCAGATACCAAGGTCCTACTGTGTTATGAATGTGCAAAGGAAAGATGTTAATAATTACTTGTTTTCATTTTCAAACGCCTTTTATTTGTGTGTGTGTGTGTGTGTGTGTGTGTGTGTGTGTGTGCTGGCCAAAAAAAGAGAAAGTGGGTTATGTTGTTTTGAGATTCCCTGTTCATGTTTTCTGGTACTCCAAAAGTCTTATGAAAGCCACTCCCAAAGAGCAGAGGCTAAGCCACAGAGAACTAATCTATCCTAAAATCAGCCAAAAGTACCTGAGAAAGAAATAAGATAATCAGACCTGTGGAGGCATTAGTTTATTGAGAAAGGAAGCCTCTGGAAGTGCTTATCATCCCAGTTCATACCACTAGCAGAGGCCAACTGCGATACTTTAAAACCCAATATAGAACCAAAAACATGAGAGAGAGAGAGAGAGAGAGAGAGAGAGAGAGAGAGAGAGAGAGAGAGAGAGAGAGAAGGAGAATACGACAATATGAGCTGAGTAACACCTGCACACCATAATGAAGATTATCTGGACATGGATAGCATAATTTTAGGCGGGGGCGGGGGTCAACATACTAGGCTGGCACTGGTTGCCTGACAAACATCAAAACACCATTAAAACAGTTCCCCCTTATTAAAATGTACAGCTTTAACAGGAAAATTGAACAAATAACAATTTTAGAAAAGTTAGTCAAACAGGGAAAGCACCCGACTCACAGGGAAAGTACAGCAAAATAAACAGAGCTCACTCTCCCCAAAACCAGGAAAACTAAGCAAGCAAATAAAGGCAAAAAAAAAAATGCAATTAAAGCCTCTCTTCCAAAAAAAAAAAAAAATCCAAAGAAGTGGTGGACATTTCCAAAATATGAAGAAGAAAAAGACATCCAAGATGGGGGGATGTAGGAAGGCAGTCAGACAGTTCAATTCAATAAGGATAGTACCAGGAGATTACATCCCCACACAGAATGATGGAAAAAAAGAAATAAGACTTCTCATTGTGTTCCAACTAATCCAGCCCCTTTTGCAGATTTAAAATTTCCTCTCCACCCGATTGTTCAATTTGCTGCTAACAGTCATTCTTTCAACCTTGGGTGAAGAGTTTCCTGGGTGATTTGACAAAGGAAAGCAAAAGCAAAGCAAAGTGTTCTGTTTATATACCGCCCCATAGTACTTCAAGTAGTCTCAGGGAGGTTTACAGATTTAATTACAGTAATGCAGGCTACACATTGACACACACACACACACCAGCAAGCTGGGTACCGACCTCGGAAGGATGGAAGGCTGAGTCAGCCATGAGCCTGCTACCTGGGATTGAACCCCAGGTCGTGAGCACAGTTTTAGCTGCAGGACAGGCATTGAACCACTGTGCCATGGAAGAAAAAAATGTTGTGTACTAGCGCCGAGCCTTGTGTTTGCCCCCCAACCATTGATGACACAGAGACAACTGTATTTGTGGGCAAATTGTAAAGGCCACAGCTTTATTGCTTAAGTGACAACCTGCAGTACTCTGGCAAGGCATTGGGTCGGATCCAACACTATCGGGGCACCCGCCTGTCCCCCGATACTCCTGGTGGCGCCCCCCACAGGTGGCGGTACCCTTGGTTCTCAGCTCCTGGAAACCCCCGTGGGTGCAGACTCCTTCGGGTTTTCTCCGTCGAGTTGAGCAGAGAGGCCGTCTGCTATCCCTCCCGAGCCGGGACACTCACGGCTCCCTCTTGGGTCCACCGTTGCCACCTGTTGCTTCTGAGCCAGGCAGGCTCTGTCCAACGGCCACCTCCACCTGGATCCGGTGCCAATGCCGCCAAACCGCCACCAGAGGTGAGTGCCCTCACCTCCCGCCAGAATACTGCAGGTCACACCATTTGCCAATTGCTGTTTTTAGGCTGTCTAGCCACCGTCCCGTGCCCATGTCTGACAAGTGTACCCCATCCCGCCGGAAGAGCTTGTCCTCCCTAAAGGAGATGTCGTGGTGGTGAATTATTACCCCACCCCATTGCGACACCAAGTCACCAATAGCTTTGTTCACCTTTTTGCGAGCCCTTTCCACCCCCCTGTTGGACCTGGCACCCCTCCAAACCCTCCGCTGTAGGAGGTCTGACCACAAAATGGTCATGTCAGGGAAGGAATCATGCAGGAACTCCAGGGTGGCCTTCATGCTAAGGATAAGGTCGACCCCCTTACGCTCCGGAAGGTCGTTCTCGCCTAGATGTACTATCAAGGCGTCCGGCGGGCTCCACTCCCTGACCCGCCTCCAAAAGGTAGGCAGCAGGCAGTCCCAGAGCATCCCCCTGTTACCCAGCCATACAATTTGAATAGCATGTGCGAGGCCCAGATGTTCGCCGGCCGAGGATCTTGCTGCCCATTCAGCCGCCCAGTGCACTATGCTATGTCCGATGATCCAGACCTGTTTCCTTGCACCTGCGGTAAGAACTAGAACAGAAATGAAGTCAAGGTGGACTGGTCCACTTGTCGTATGTAACCTTGGTAGGCATTGGATTTCCACCTACCCATTTGTTGAATGTGCTGGGAAGGAATACCCAGTGCTGCTGCTTGGGATGCCATACCGATACGGAATGAGTGTGTGCCAAAGTCTGAAGGACGGAGCCCCGCCTTGTTTAACGCCCTTTTGAGAACCCCTGCGAATTGGTACCTAGTTAATGGGTGGCCGTCTCTGTGTATCAGTAATGGGCCCTTTTTGTTCGGCCTTACCTGCAGAAAAGCCGACAACGCCCGTACGGGGCATGGCAGCTGGCAGGGCTGCGCACGCAGCCTGACGCTCGTGCCGGCACCGCTTTGGTCTGTTTTAGATGACCTCAAAAATAGGCAGGCCTGACCGGGCTCAACTGTAACGTCAGAAATGCGTATCGCTCTGCCTTTCGTGTCCTCCCGTGAGTTGGCTACAAGTTCACCCACACGGAATGCCCCGTAAAATGCCAACGTGAATGCAGTCTTGAGTAAAGTGGCTTCATACCCTGACCAGCATAAAGTCCCCAGCTGACTAAGTATAGCTTGTAATATATCGAGTGTGAGGGGTTTCCTTTTGTCGGGAACCCTGGGTGTTTGCCTTGCCCACCCCTTTAGTGCTCTTCTTAGGAGTGGGCTCTTGCCGGGGTCGCGGTTGCCACTGAGCTCGCTAAAGAAAGAAATGGCAGCTAAGTGTACCCTCAGTGCTCTGACAGACTTTCCCTCCCTCCGCAAAGAGTGTAGGTATTTAAGGGTTACTAGCTCTTCTGCTGGGTTATAAATGGGGATGCCCTGACTTGCGGCGAAGCCCTTGAATGACTCCCATGCCCTGGTGTACGCTTTTAGGGTGGTAGGCACGATGGAATTGAGGGCTCCCTGTATTACGTCCCGTTCCCAAGGTTCCACAGCTCTTCGGGGAAAGGGTCCGGGTCGGGGTTCGCCTGTGGTGCCAACTGACGGAACCTGTCGAACTGGAAGCGAGATAATGCGTCTGCAATCCCATTGTCCAGCCCCGGCACAAACTTGGCTGTAAAATATATGTTGAACTTTAAGCATAGCAGGACCATTCTGCGCACCAGCTGCATGACCCGTTCGGATCTGGCAGACTGGCGGTTGATGATGGCGACTACCGCTTGGTTGTCGCACCAAAACCTGACCCTCTTGTTCTGCAGTAGGCTGTGCCAGATGGTGATTGCCACCACTATCGGGAATAGTTCCAGGAACGTCATGTCCCTGAGGATGTCCCTCCCCTGCCAGGCCTCAGGCCATCTGGCAGCACACCATCGGCCCAGGTGGCAGGGCTGCCGCCAAATTACTGTGCCGTTAAAGTTTTCTAGGAGGGTAAGCCAGACCCTAAGGTCTTGCTTTATCTCCTTTTTGAGTCTCAAGTGGTGGTGAGGGGCGGTGATCCCTGCGGTGGCTCTGGCCAGTCTGGCGCAGAATGCCCTTCCCGGGGCTACCACCCGACACGTGAAGTTCAGATGACCTAGCAGTGACTGTACCTCCCTTAGTGTGGCCTTAGTTTTTAGGAGGGTGTTAGAGATGTACTCTTTTAACGCCCTCAGTTTGTCTTGCGGGAGGCGGGATACCCCCGCCACCGTGTCAATCTCGATGCCTAAGTAAGTCATCACTGTCGCCGGGCCTTCCGTCTTTTCGTTGGCTAGCGGGACCCCTATCTCTGCTGCCAGGGTTTGGAACATGTGAAGGAGAGCCCAACACTCCCTAGTGCCCCTTCTCCCAATCAGGAGGTAGTCATCTAAATAGTGTGTAATGGCCCCACCCTGTGACCTTTGTTGGGCAGCCCATTCAATGAAGGAGCTGAATGTCTCAAAAGCCGCACAGGCGATGGAGCAGCCGAATGGCATGGCTTTATCCACATACCATTTTCCTTCAAACTTGCTACCTAGTAGAGCGAAATCCCCCGGGTGGACTGGGAGTAAGCGGAACGCCGATTGAATATCGCATTTGGCGAGCCAAGCCCCATTACCGTGGGCCCTGACCAAGTCAATGGCCTGATCAAATGTGGCATACTTCACGGATGATAATTCCGGAGGAATGGCGTCATTTACCGACGCTCCTTTGGGGTATGATAAATGGTGGATTAAACGGTATTCCCTGGGTGTCTTTTTTGGGACTACCCCAAGAGGGGATACCCTAAAATTTGGCAGAGGGGGTTTGTCAAAGGGTCCGGCCATCCTGCCCGCTGCAATTTCTTTGTTAATTTTCTGTTTAACAATTAAGGGGCGTTCTGTTGCCGATTTTAAATTGGGGGCGTCAAAAGGTGTGCGCTGGCCTACGCATGGGATCCTAAACCCTCTGGTGAAGCCTTCCCATAAGTACAGGGCCTCTTTTCTCCTAGGGTATGCCAAGAGTAGTGGGGCAAGAGCTTCCATTTTTATTGGGGTGCTGGCCAGGCCCTGCAGACTGGCCGGCAATGTACCCTCACCTACGACCTGGGGCGGGGGTCTGCCCTTGGGCTGAGGTTGAGGGTGTGCTGTCTCCTGTGATATTGGGCTTAGATGGGGGCCTGCTGCCCCGAAAGGGCTGCTGAGTGGTTTTTTGGTTGTGACATGACACCCTGGGATGCGGGCCGTGACATGTGTCACATTCATGCTCAAATTTGCATTTAGCCCTGTTGCATTTGCCAACCTGAAATTCCCAGCAGGTCCTTTTGGACGAATCTCTCCTGTATCCACGAGTTGCCTTACCCCCATCCTGCCTGCCTTTCAGGTAAGGCCCTACTTCCCACAGCCAAATTTTGTTATTTAGCAGGTCCCATCTAGTTGATGCACTATTGGACGCTCTCTGTCTGAAAGTCTCGTCGTACGCTATGGCCGCCTCCTCCCCCATCTTCCTTCGTGCACTCAACACGTTTTTAAGGTGGTTGGTTAAGTGCCAAGCCCTCTCGGGGTAGGCTGCTTGGACGATGCAGGCGAACTCTGCAAAACCCTCCAACCAGTTTTCAAAGGTCCTGTCAGCGCTGCGGGTTCTGGGCTTCTTATGACGGCTGCCCTTAGATTTAATCTTGCCCTCTTCCACTTCTGGCTTTAATAGCGTAAATACATCGACATAATAGCCCTGTAGGATGGCTTTCCTCACCCTCCTACTTATGTGGAGCCCGGGAGGGTCCTCCTCATCCGTAAAGGGTGCACGCTGGCGACCCCCTTTTTCTAGAGGTGGTGTATCTTCTACCCCCTTTTCCTTGGCAAACCTTGCCCTGGCGCGCGTGGCCCAGCGTGGCAAGCCCGGTGTGTTTGCCGCCACCCCCCAGTAGCCCCTGACCCTTTCCTCCTCATCGGAGGAAGACTCACTGGTTGACGAATCGGACGGTGAGTCCCCTCTGCGGCTTCGGCTCCTTCTGGCGCGGCTGGACGCTCGCCTTCTCCTCTTCCAGCGCGTACACGCTCCTTTCTCGGAAGCAGACAGGTTGACGTCGCTTACGTCCTCAGACGCCGAGGGTGCAGCCACGGCCTCTGACGTAGAAGCCATGGCGGTTGCCTCCGACGTGAGCACCCCTTCGCCTTGAAGTGCCGTAGTCTGAGTGGAGGCAGCGGCCAAGGATTCTGTGCTAACCTGTGGCACAGGAGCCGTAGTGGTTACCGCCGCTGCATCAGCCTGTAACGATGTGGCTGTGTTATTTACGACAGGGGGCGGATTATTTCCTGACACAGGTGCTGCGCCCAGCTGTGGTATGGCCAATGGTATGGGTAGTGCCTGGCTAAGCCCGGGTACCTGAGCCATATTCGCTAACTGGTTGTAGATAACCGCCAGCATCTGGCCGATATTCTGCCAGTTGTTTTGTTGCAGCGGGTGTGGAGGGAGTTGTGGCAGATTGTTCTGTGCCGCGGGCTGGTTAATTGGTAAGCTGGATTGAGGCACCCCACCCCCGTTGGCGTTGGCACTATTTTGGGGCAGTGCCTCCTGGTCCGTATGTTGGACCGTGGCCCCAACGTTTGCCTCGGCCGAAGCCTTTGTGGCCCGAGTGGGGGCCTTGCGCCGCCGAGGGGCCATATTTGCCTCCTAACTTAATAAGTGGCAAGGTGTTATACGGGGCCCTGCCCCAAGTCGCCCCCCCAGGGAAGTCCGGTGGGAACTCCGGTTGTGTACCCCCCCGGCCCCCCCTACCGTGCGCCCTCAATGACTGAGACTGCCCCCCAAGCCTGGCTGAGTGCCCCCAAACCTGGCGGAGCGCTGCTGCGCTCCGCGGATCCCTGTCAGGCGCTGCTGCCAGAGCGGTTGGCTCGTGATCTTCTTGTTGCTGCCGGGCTGTTGCGGAGCTCCTCAGCCGGTCTGGGTAGCCTGCTGCTACCGCGCTGCCCAGGACAAGGGGTGCCTGCTCTCCTCTGGTGCTGTGCCGCCCTGGAGCTCAGCTGGCCGGGGAAGACTGCTGCTGCCGCTCTACCCGGCAGCCCAGCTGTAGCGCGGCTCTCTGCTGGTGCTGCACTGCTGGGGAGCTCAGCTGGCCAGTGGAGGCTGCTGCTGCCGCTCTACCCGGCAGCCCAGCTGTAGCGTGGCTCTCTGTTGGTGCTGCGCCGCCAGGGGGCTCAGCTGAAGAGCGGAGCCGGTTGCTGCCGCTCTACCCGGCAGCCCAGCTGTAAAGCGGTGCTCTGCTGCTTCTGCGCTACCGCGCAGAACAGCTGGTTGTCGGAGCCTTGCTAATGGGCTGCCGGGGCTGCTGCTGCTGCGCTGCCGCGCTCGTCAGCTGCTGGTCGGCTGCCTCCGGAGCCAGGCTCTTGCTGCTGCGCTGCTGCGGTTCGCAGCAACGTGAATCCGGCGCCGAATGGCGGGCTTTGGAAGGGACAGCCCCTTTTAAAAGTCTGGGGCTGATGGCGGCTTTGCGCCTGCACGGGCCGGCCAACGGCCCGGATGCCCGCGGACGCAAAGCCCGCCGGGTGCCCGGGATTGGCTTAGGCGCCCGGCGCGGTGTTTGGGCACACTGGGCCAGGCGCCATCTTAGGGCAACCACGTTTCGGCCGGCCTGCGTCCCCAACGCCAGACCCGGTAAGTCGGGTCTGTGTTTTACACCAAAGAGGGAAATACAAAACAATCCACAAAACGTTTATATATCTGTCTTTCATACCCACTAATCATTTGTGTTTGAGAGGCTCGCCAGTCAGCAAAAGAATACAAAAAGGGAAAAAGGGGACCTCTTTTGTGTAGACATCCCTTCATAAAAACACAAAAGGCTCCTTCCTATCTATCATTTGAGAATAGTTAATGGAACCAGTGAGCAATGTAAACAAAGAGGATCTTGCAGGTGTCATCCTGTGTCAGCCAAGAAGACGGTGTGGGGAAATGACATCATGACATCATGACGTGGTTGCATTTCCCATGAGCAAAATTTAGATTACAAATCACTAGTCCCTAGAGGCAGAAATGTTTTAATTGCTGCTTGTCACAGCAAGAAGTTTAGTGCCCCACTGTACTTTGTGCATAAGTTTGCTTTGTTTTGGGATTGGCCAACGGGCCAGGAAGGATGGGTCTTCCTTTTGTAGATCTGATTCCTCAGACACTAAAGCCATCTCTGTCACACCTCTTAAACATGAATATAATTTTGGTTCTTGTCTATAACACACCCTCTGCAAAGGGAGAATGAAATGAAGAGGTCCCATACCATTTTCATCAAGAACAGGTGTCATGATTAATGCCACCATGAGGGTTCACCAGCCCTCCCCTAGACTCCGTAGGACGATAACACATTTCACTTTGCTGAAATGGCAATTGACTGGGAGCAAAATTTACTGCAGAGCTGTAAATATTACTGGCACTTCTCCACTTCCACATGAGGAACATTCAAACAACAAATTTGGCAAAGGCATTTCAACTCTTTAAGGCAAGGCTGTTGAGCCTATCCTACGGAAAACTGTGCTTCAGGATATGAAATGTTCGTGATATGAATCATTATAGGGAATGGATTTATTTCATAATTTGGGTTACCACTGTATAATAGTTGGTCTTGAAAGTTCCACTAGTTTTTGGCTTGTTTTGCTTCTTGGGATTTTGCCCTTTTTTAAACTTGTGTGTACACACTTAAACTCATATGAGACTGAAACAGCAAATACCCGTATTTTCCCCAACTTTAAGATGACCCCTTGTGTAAGACGATCCCCACTTTCCCAGCCCACAACTGCAGCTTCGCAACCATGCAATTCTCTCCTCCGCTCTAAGATCACCCTTGATTTTTAGTCTAACAATTTGCAAACACAGATATAGTCTTATACACTGAAAAATACTGCAACTTCTGTTAAGGCCATGTGTTTTCCTGGTTACCTGGAAATGGCCGCCGTGCAACTTTTGACCGTATGGAATCATTGCATGCAACGGTAGCATTTCGTTCCTTGATGCTTTGTCAGCATTTCAATCTATTCCAAAGGACATGCCCTTGCAAATCCCTGCCCAAATGTAAATGGTTCATTTGGTCTGCATTGCATGGTTTACCACCTTCCTTCTCTTCCAGATTAAAAGGTACCAGTTCTGCTAGCCTTCCCCTCACTCTCCATCCTAAATTGGCAAGGCATGTGTTGGCGGGGCTTCCATTTCCTCCCCCTGTTGCTGTGTTGACTCGTTTCATTTCGAATATTAGTTGGCAAATAAATAGCACCATCCATCTCAGGCTCCTTAATGCTGGATTCTGATCTTAGATTAGCTTGTTGCTCTTTACCTTACAGCTGAGTGTAATTTGCTTATGAATCAACCTGTCGGCTGTGCTCGGGGCGGTAATTCATTCATTAACCAGTCCATCCAGTTGCTTTGCCTCTGAGATGCTAGGCAAAATATTACAAATAAGCAAAAAAAAAAAGTGGCTTCCTACATTCTGTTTTCTCTTCCTCGGTGACCAGCACCCAAATGGACAAACCTGCCTGTTTTCATTCCTCCCACATTCAAAATTTCCAGATTTTGACGCCTTTTAATCAGAACATGAATTATATTGAAATGATCTTGCATGCCAAGGCAGAAACACCGGGACCAATTCTTTGTTAAACCTGTTGCCATTTTTTGCAACGTCGCAAGCTGCCTCTACAAGGTGTGGCTGCGAGGGGCCTTTCTGGGCTGAACTGTCAATCACTTGATGGCACTGGACAATGGTGCCTCTAATTCAGGGGTCCTCAAAGTTTTCAAACAGCGGGCCGGTCCACCACCACCCAGACACCACCGGGGGCCAGATCACAGTCCAAAAGCAGTTGCGGAGGCTGGCTTGCTCACAAAACAGGGGGTCGGTCCGGGGGGGGGGTTACAATTGGCCCCAGGGGCCGGATTCAGGACCTGGGGGGGGCACATCCGCCCCCGGGGCCTTAGGTTGAGGACCCCTGCTCTAATTCAAAGAGAGTGCTGCCTCTCTGCTGTGCCTTCTTCCCTCCTCTGCTGTCTGTTGAAAGAGGCTGGTGGGTCAAAGCAGTTGTATTTGTCAGGAAAGCAAAGTACAGTGGTATCCTGACTTAAGAGCAGCTCGACTTAAGAACAATTTGACTTAAGAGCGGAAAACTGTTGTTGTTTTTTAAAATAATCTTTATCCAACAATTTTGCAACAAAAACAGAATAAAATCTGACTTGGCTAATAATGTTTCAAAAGAACTGAGATATAGAGTTTCAGTGTGTTATACATTACTAACTTTAAGGTACTAATACAATTCAATTGTCAAGTTCGATTTATCAAATATAAAACATTTTATTCCAAACCAAGGCAAATTTGCTTTCTTCTTTGTTTCCTAATCTATATGTTAAAATGTCCAACTCTGCACATTCGAGAATTTTATTAATTACTATTTCGTCTCCTGGGCTACAAGTTGCTTTCCAACATTGGGCCCAAGCTAATCTTGCAGCAATGAAGATGTGAATTATAAGATAACTATCATCAATGTTGTTGTTTTAATTGCCGCCTTACAAATTTTAGATATGGTCTGCTCGACTTACAAATATTTTTTCATTTTTTCATTTTTTAACTTATTTTTTTCAAATTTTTTAAGATAGGTACCTTGACTTAAGAGTAGTTCAACTTAAGACCATGCATCCAGAATGGATTAAATTCATAAGTTGAGGTACCACTGAATGCTGCTTATATACCGATCCATACCACTAAAAGCACTCTTTGCACAGTTTACAAGTATGATACAGACTACACATCTCCCACCCCCAACATGCTGGGTATTCATTTTACCAACCTTGGAAGGATGGAAGGCTGAGTGAACCCAGAGCTGGCTACCTAGGATTGAACCCCCAAATCATGAACACAGTTACAGCTGCTGTACAGCATTTCAAATTATTCCATAAGGCTCAGTGTTAGTTTGTTGTTTGATCTGTTCAGTTCTCAGTAAGGGAACTGAAAGTTCCCTTTCTCAAGAAAGACATAGTGGAACAGGAAAAGGTGCAGAAGAGAGCAACTAAAATGATTACTGGGCTGAGGCACCTACCTTATGAGGAAAACCTAAAACATTTGGGGCTCTTTAGTCTGGAAAAAAGGCACCTGAGGGGGGATATGATTGAGACGTACAAAATAATGCAGGGCATAAGTAAAGTGGATAGAGGGAAGCACTTCTCCCTCTCCCAAAATACCAGAACTAGGGGACATACACTTAAATTGTGGGCTGGGAGAGTAAAAACTGACAAAAGAAAATATTTTTTCACCCAGCGCATTGTTAGTCTGTGGAACTCCCTGCCACAGGATGTGGTGATGGCATCTGGCCTGGATGCCTTCAAAAGGGGATTGGACAGATTCCTGAAGGAAACGTCCATCACAGGTTACAAACCATGATGATGGAGATGTGTAATCTCCAGGCTTAAAACCGGGATACTTCAAGGGCCAGATGCAGGGGGAGTGGTGTCAGAAGCGCCCAGACGCATCTGGTGGGGCCACTGCGAGATACAGGAAGCTGGACTAGATGGGTTGTTGGCCTGATACAGCAGGGCTCTTCTTAGGTTCTTATGTTAAGGGAAATCTCTTTATTCTTTCTCTTGTGGAGGCCTCAGGGTGAGCTGTTGAGACTGTAAGTGCCAGTGAATCAGAAGAGGGGATGGTCTAATCTGGCAGAAGGGAAGCTATTTTGTGCTGTAAATCTCGACACTTCTGCTGGACAGCTAAAGGAATTTCATAAAATCCCACACTTTGCCACAAAACCAAGACAGAGCATAGTGCCTATAAGGTATAGAACACAAGGCAGTCTGGAATGGTTGGATAACTTAGTAGTTTAGAATTCGGGCCACAAAGTCACAGGCTGGGAGTAGGGATTGGCACAAAATGAAAAACAAAATGCTGTTTCATTATTTCATTATGTAACGAAATGAAACGAAATGAAAAAGCAGCATTTTGTTATAGGTGAAACGAAACTGTCTTTTTTTCCTTTCATTAAAATGAACCATTTTGTTTCCTCTGTAAAACGCCTGCTGCCCTGGGTAAAAAAAAAAAAAGTGCTGAAGGCCCATGGGCCAGTTGGTCAGTGGGAGATAATAAAAAAGTGCTGACCTGGTCTGTGGGTCAGCTGGTCGGCATGAGATAAGAAAAAAGAAAACATGCCAACCTGGCCTGTAGGCCAGCTGGTCAATGGAAGATTTTTTTTTTAAAAAAAAGCACTGACCCAGCCCATGGGCCATCTAGTCAGTGTGAGAAAAAATAACATAACATAAAATAAAATAAAATAAAATAAAATAAAAATGCAAAATGAAACAAAATGAAATACGAAATGAATTTTTTTAAAAAAAAATCATTTCATAATAAACAAAACAAAACAGGGGGAGAAATGAAAAATGAAATGAAATGCCATTTTGGTGTTTCGTGCAGATCTCTAGTTGGGAGTTCAACTCGGCTCCTTAATAAGGGATGATCCATAGGGTCTCTTACTGATCAACAGTTCCAAAATTATTAAACCTCCTGATGTTTTGGACCACAACTCCCAAAATTCTAAGCTTAGATTGCCAATGGCAAAGGACTGTGGGAGTTGTGGTCCAAAACATATGGAGGGCCGAAGTTTGGACATGCCTGGCTTAGGGCTTAAGACATCTGGCTGCTGAGCTGCAGGTTGGGAGTTTGATTCCCCCCCCCCCCCCGAGGCAGTAGGGGGACTCTATAATCCATACGCTCCACCCCAGCTCTGCCATTCTATAATTATCTTCCTATTGCACACACCACAAATCATATGAACCAGGCCACGTTAAATGAGCAACCAGCGGTTCTGCTGAAGCCACTCTGAAATAATATTGCCAGCATTTCAGAGTCAAACCCCACTCACGGTGACCCTTTTCAGGGGTTCTTGGAAGTAGGAGTGGGTTACAGGTTCCTCCTTCTGGTGGCAATCTGGGACCACCAAGAATCATAGAGTTGGAAGAGACCTCAAGGGCCATCTAGTCCAACGCCCTGCCATGCAGGAAACCCCATCACAGTATTTCCGACAGATGGCCATCCAGCCTCTGCTCCAAAACATCCAAAGAAGGAGACTCCACCACCCTCCTGTGGGGCAGCATATTATTCCACTGCCGAACAGCTCTAACCGTCATGAAGTTCTTCCTAATGTTCAAATGGAATCTCTTTTCCTGTAGTTTGAAACCATTGCCCCGAGTGCTAGTCTCTGAAGTCATGGCAAACAAACCAGTCCCTTCTTCAATGTGACATCCTTTCAAATATTTACACATAGCTATCATATCCCCTCTCAGCCTTCTTTTTGCAAGGCTAAACATTCACAGTTCCCTAAGATGCTCCTCGAAACGTAAGACATTTCTTCCAGACCTTCAACCATCCTGGTCACCCTCCTCTGTACCCGCTCAAGGTTGTCAACATCCTTTTTAAAGTCCTTTTTACCCAAGTCTCCCCAGGGAACTAGACTCTGAACCCTAACAGTTACACACACCCTGGGAGGTTTTGGTTGGCCTTACCGTGGAGAGTGAAACTCCAAAATCCTGGCTCCACAATCCTGGACTGCAACTTACTGAGCTATAGCTGCTCACTACTGCCCCCTGCATGTATAGAGAATGGAGGAGGCCTCAGTAGCCATTGGTATGCTTGGTAATAACACGTTTTGAATGCAGATTAATGGAATTTACTCCTTGCAACTAATTAGACAGAATTATTCTCCCTCCATCCTCTCTCCCGCCTTTCTGCCCCACCAAGAATTTTCCCCCAGGAAATCTTCTGATTGATAATAATAAACCTACCCTTCTGCTCGTTAGGTAACAATTTTTGATATGCAAATGTTCCTTTAATATGTGCTAATAAAAATACTGTTAAATACTAATCCGATTGCTATTTATAAATGCATACATAATTCAACAGAGATAATTCATGTAGTCAGGGTTTGTTAAGGGTATTTTTTATATAAAAATACCATTTAAATAATGAGAGGTAATTATGTGTGGATTGGAAAATGTCAGGAAAAATATTGAAGTATTTTGGTATCCATTTGCATTATTTAAATCAGAAAGAGTCTGATGAGAAATCTTCCTGTTAGACACAAGGGCAGATAACGTTGAAATCTCACGGTTGGTAATTTGGAGCACTTATATAAGGTGAATGTCTGAGCTCTGGAGGGTTCTTCTAGACAAATTTGATTTAGGGGGATCTGAAAAAAACATTATTGTACGGCACACATGGAAATGGGTGGGGTGTTTTCGTAATAGTCTATCCATGGTCAGCCATAGACTCTTAGAATATAAGATATATGATGGGAGATACTTAGCTGGAAAATAGTACCTGTGAAAGGGATCTGGAATTCTTCGTGGACCACAAATTGAACATGAGCCAGCAGTGTGATGCGACGGCCAGGAAAGCCAATGCGATTCTTGGTTGCATCAACAGAACCATAGTGTCTAGATCAAGGGAAGTGATAGTACCACTCTATTCTGCTCTGGTCAGACCCCACCTGGAGTCCTGTGTCCAGTTCTGTGTGCCTCAATTTAAAAAGGATATTGACAACCTTGTGTGGGTGCAGAGGAGGGTGACCAGGATGGTTGAGGGTCTGGAGGAAATGTCATATGAGGAACGGCTTAGGGAACTGGCAATGTTTAGCCTGTCAAAAAGAAGGCTGAGGGGGGATAGGATAGCTATGTTTAAATTTTTGAAATGATGTCATATTGAAGTGGGAACAAGTTTATTTTCCATGGCTTCAGAGACTAGGACTCAGGGCAATGGTCTCAAACTACAGGAAAAGAGATTCCATTAGGAAGAACTTCCTGATGGTTAGAGCTGTTCGGTAGTGGAAGATGCTGCCCTAAAGGAAGGTGGTGGAGTCTCCTTCTTTGGAGGTTTTTAAGCAGAGGCTGGATGGCCATCTGTCGGAAATATTGTGATGGGGGTTCCTGCATGGCAAGGGGTTGGACTGGATGGCCCTTAAGGTCTCTTCCAACTCTAGGAGTCTATGATTCTATGAGTTGGAAGGTGCCATCATGTCCACCTCCTTTCTCAAAGCACGAATCCAAATCAAAGCAAATCTGACAGATGGTCTCCCAATTCTCTCTTGAATGCCTCCAGCACTGGAGCGCTCACCACCTCCTGAGGTCAATGGCTGTGTTGTCATACTGTTCTAACAGTAGGAAGTTTTTTCCCCTAGTCAATCAGTCCGTCAAGACTGCTGGGATAGACATAAGAGTGTCTTGCTT
This sequence comes from Phrynocephalus versicolor, assembly GCA_023846285.1. Classification (NCBI taxonomy): domain Eukaryota; kingdom Metazoa; phylum Chordata; class Lepidosauria; order Squamata; family Agamidae; genus Phrynocephalus; species Phrynocephalus versicolor. Next base: position 489,920 of record JAHTLZ010003423.1, on the reverse strand, counting down.
CTAAAGGTTTTACGCTGCTGGAGAGGATCACCAAGATTATAGACAAATGGCGTTGGCATGGACCGATAAAGGCACTGTGTCCGATTCCCAGCTCAAGGCAGGAATCCAAGTATATGTGACATAGTTTGGCAGGACCTTGCCCAAACACTTGCTCAGGATAGGGAGGGCAGGAAATGGCTATCCTTACAAATGTGTTTATTGATTTATTCAAGACAATGTCATCCACTTCAGTTCAAGTAGGGAGTTAGCCAAGGAAGAGAAATGCTGTCCACTACAGAAGGGGGGGGGGAGAATCTCAGGGTAAGATTCAAGATCTTTTCTTTAATTTTAACACTTTCCTCCTGCTGTTTGAACGTCATATCTCCAGGACTTTGGCCAACATCCATTCTATGTCCATATAATGCCATCATTCTGCTATGTTTCTCTGTGTTCTCCTGAAACCATCTGGCTGGCTTCTGAACAGAAGATAATCTTGGCCAGAAGGGATGCATGACATGACCCAACCAACAGCTGGGACTTTCATGTCCTCTTCTCCTAGATGCTCATAAAGGACTGATCAAGACAATGAGTCACATACCTGGCTCTGGTGCCAGCGGAGCTGTGCTCGGGGTTTCAGCCCAACTTCTTTTCAACTTTTCAGGAACTAGCTGAGATGCTGAATCCCGTCCTTCAACTATGGAGACAGCAATTAAATTCCTCACTAATCTCTGAAACAGCTCCACCATCCCACTGACATCAGAGCCATCATCCCATCCTCTGTATTGGCAACCAGGTACTACTGAGATACACACTGATCCTGTGTCTTAAAATGCACTAATATTTGACTCAGTAAAAAGGAGAGAGAGGGGGGGGGAGGCAGTTACTTCATGTACTTCTTTGTTCTGCGACTAGTTTTGTACCATGACAGCATTGGTCACAATCACGTGCTTTTGTCCCTGTTTCAGTGCTCTGGTGGTCGTGACAACTTGTCTCATGACAAGTGTTACCTCACGGTTTTGTACCGTGATAAATAGACATGGGCACGACTTGGCGAAATTCTCGTTTCCATTTCCGTTCCTCGTTTCCGTTACGTAACGGAAACGGTAACAACAATTACTCCGCCAGAACTCGAACATGAACCAATAAAAGAAAAATTGGGTCTGATTTGTCATTGTTGTTCCTGGCATCGCAGCGATCGTGCGATGCCAAGCGGCAAAGAAAAAAAGTTTTAAAAATTAAAAAAAAATGATTCCCGGCCAAAAAAAGCAGGCAAAAATATGCCTGCCTGAGTGAGGGCACCTACCAGAGGGGTGGTTTCTGGGGGGGGGGGTTCCCCGGCCTCCCCCCCTCTCCTGTCCGGGGGTGCTCTGGTGGGGGGCATCCTCGTCGTCTCGCTAACTTGCCATGCCATGCGGTGCAGGCGGGGGATCCAAAATGGGGCGACCACAATATTTATTTTGAAATCGTGGTCCAAAAACACACCAAAGCACCACAGAAACATGCAAAAATAGCTATTTTAAAACTGCCTGAATTTTTACAGTAGCAGCAGTGGGTTTTTCTTGCAACAAAACGTCTCCATTGATTTTATTTTATTTTATTTTTATTTTCATTTTTTTTACACCTGCGCAATGATGGGCTGGCCATGGGAGTGGACCATGCAAATTTTTGGAGCCATTCCACCAATTGCATGGCCACTTGGCCAGGTTTTGACCGAGACTTCTAGGATGTGCCAGTCGGGCATAAAAAGCCCACTAACCGTAGCCCGAACCCTAAGCCTAAGCCTAAGCCTAACCCATATGCCAGTACACTGTCCTTTTTAGTGGGTCAGAGAGGCGCCCAGAGGTGCACCCCACGAACTCACCCTAACCTTACCCGTAACCCTAAGCCTAGTACTTGCGCTAACCCTAACCCTAAGCCAGATCTGTGTACTCGCATTGCACTACACGCAAGTACACTTCCCTTCTTAGTGAGCCGTAGGGCGCCCATAGGGGTCCTCTCTCACTTCATTCCCCAGCCCAAGTGCACTCTACACCAGTATGCCAGTATGCTGTCCTTCATAGTGAGTCAGAGTAGAGGCACCCAAAAAAGAGGTGCCTCTGCCTGCCACTGCAACTTGGTATGCATATCCAATTGGCTATGCATACCCTTTTGTAGCGGGCCAGAGGAGGCACCCACCCCAGAGAGGTGCCTCCAGGAGCCCGCTTACCCCCCCAACCAGTACTAACGACAGACGAAAAAACGACAAACAAAATGACAATTTTTTGAGAAATTTTGCGACAAACGGAAACGAGCCGAAACGGGCTGGCTCCGACACACGATAACTCGAAACGTCATTTTTCCTGGTCGTGCCCATCTCTAGTGACAAACACTGAATTTATCTAGCTTCCTTTTTTCTTTTTTCTTTTTGGGGGATGGGGGCTAAACATTCTTTTTTGATATTTCACTTCTGAAAAGTCAAAATAATTTTTAAAAAACGGACACAGTTTTCTGAGAGAAACAAACATTTTGTTGCGTGACAGTTGTTACTACATGGAGTCTGGTCTTGGACAGAAAGCAGAAACAAAGTGACAAGGGAAACCCTACCCCAGCACCAGGTACAATATTGTCATGCTTAGCACTCATTCAATCAAATTTCAGTAGTTGCCCGACGGATGTGAAGTAACATAACACTATGCTCCTAAGCATAACACTAACAGAGACAAAACTGACATGAAGTAACCACCACAGTGAGAGAGAAAGAGAGAGAGAGAGAACATTTTCAACTAGCTACCACTGAATCAGCTGGTAGAGTTGCCTGCCTGCTTGTTAAAATAGTCAAACTGAAGATTCATAGATTATCAAAGAAGTATGAATCACACAGGCCTGAACTAACACAGTCAGGTAGAATTTTCCCAGGGGACAAAGTCAAACATCATCTTTGAACGCTATTCATTGAAGTGCAGAAATATTTCACCTCTTCCACTTCCAATGGGTTTGCAGAATGTATATTTTGAGAGCCGCTGTTTCTTATCAGTCACACAATGCAAAGAAACACATCTTCCCATCTTACTTTCAAGGTGTGTTTCTTCAAGACCACACGGGGTGGCAGGTTTCCGGCCTCCGTGGGCCTTTGCTTTGAAAGCGTTCCAGTCCCCAGTCAGTTCCTCGTCAGTTCTGGACACAGCACTCGAAGAAGGATGCCAACTAATAAGGCCACTACCACACTTCAAACATTAACCACTTTTTTTTTTTGAATCGCCTTCTGCTCTCCCCCGGTCATATGGTAGCTGAAGCGATTCAGCATTCCACACTTGGCATTTTCTCATGAACTGGTTTCCCCGTACGCACTTTGCTAAACCACTTTTTTTTTCAGATTTTGTCCATCATTTCCCCATCATCTCCTTCTATTTTGGAGTTTTTAAGGGTAATGTCATGCCGTTGTTCTTCCATTCTAAGTAATGTAGCTAATTTTCCGCTTTTCCGATGGCAGGATAAAGCATACAAAGGGGAAAACCCAGGAAAAAACGGTGCATGGTGTCCGCAGTTTCAGCCAAATTGCTTCAAAAAGTGGTCTAGAAATCGGTTTTTAAAAATCACAAGAAACACCGACACAGCTGCCAAAAAAGGGAGTGGCCAAGGGGGCTCCACAGAAAAAGCGATGGGAAATGCGGTAGGTGATTTTTAAGGTGATTTGACTTTAAGAAAAAGGGGATTCAATCAAAACCTAAGTGCGGTAGGGCTCAAAGTGGAGAAAGTTCAGAGGAACTGGCAAGTAAGCTCTAGGATGAAACACTGAATGGACTGGGCATGTTTAGCCTTGAGAAAAGAAGACTGAGGGAGATAGGATGCCACTTTTCAAATACGTGAAAAGTAGTCCTATAAAGAAAGAGCAGGATCTGTTCTCGATCCTCTAAGGCGGTTAGTTCATGTCTCGTTCATGCCTCTTTGCTCTCCCACTTGGGACTGGTACAAAAAAGGACTTACTTCACGTCCACAGCGAGGCAGCAAAAAGTTGTCTCAACCACGCCCCCTGAACCGGGAACAGAGCATGACAAGCCATACCTGCCCCTGGGCTGGGGAATTCTTTTGTCTCTGTTCCTTTCCGAGACAAGGTCCCATGAGGTAACAACTGTCACGCAACAAAGGCAATCTTCCGCTCGTGAACTTGCATGCATCCATTTCTCTCGTACTTTTGAGTGCTGTGGATCGACATTTCAAATAGATGAAGCACAGGGGGTATGGTGCACCCTTTATTTTTATGTGTTTTTTTCCTTCAAAAAAGCAGATCTTGTCATGAAACAAGGCCGTGAAGTAACACTTGTCACGAGACAAGTTATCACGACTGTGAGTAAATGGAAACAGGGACTGAACAGGGACAAAACCACGTAACCACGAACAGCGCTGTCACGGTACAAACGTAATCGCGGAAGAATGCTGGACAGGTAGCAACAGGCTCAAGCTAAAGGAATCCAAATTTTGGTTGAATAACAAGAAACACTTCCTAACTGTTAGAGCAGTACAACAATGGAACCATCAACCTCAAGAGGTGGTGAGGGCTCCAACACTGGAAGTAATCAAGGGAAAATTGGACCACCGTCTGTCAGATCAGCCTTGACTTGGATTCCTGCCGTGAGTGAGCTGTTGAACTTGATGGCCTTAAAAACCCCTTCCAACTCATTTATTCTATGACTCCTCTCTCTCTTCCACTGCTTGGGATCTACCCATTACGTACATGTTATTTGTGATTAATTCTTTTTTGTCATCATTGAGACAACGGTGAATATTAAAGTAATAAGTGTGGTGGGACAGTGTCTTAGACCATAAGCCTTCAGCTCATTGCATCCCATAATTCCCCCCCCCCCAAGTGGAGGGCACTATCTCACCATGTTTGGGGGGAAAAGGTAAAATAGAGGATTACTGAGCCTCGTGGTGCAGTGGTTAAATGCCTGTATTGCAGGTAATACTGTGCTCACGACCTGGGTTCAATCCCTGGTAGCAGGCTCAAGGTTCACTCAGCCTTCCATCCTTCCGAGGTTGGTAAAATGAGTACCCAGCTTGCGGGGGGGGGGGGATGTGTAGCCTGCATACTGTAATTAAAATTGTAAACCACCCAGAGACTACTTGTAGTGGTATGGGGCGGTATATAAGCAGAACACTTTGCTTTACATTTGGAGTACTAACTATCAAGATACATTTGGTGGACCTTGGAACTCTAGCCATAACTAGTTATATCTTAAATGAGTATTGACTATACTCTTTGTTGACATGACCTGATTTGACCCGAACCGACCAGATTTCACGCTTCCCAAATATTTCTCCCTTCCAAATTGCATGGATTCAAAACCCATCGTCAATGCATCTTTTGAGTTAAACTCTACTTAGCGATTCGCGTTTTGAGAGAAAGCATAATTAAAAGATCATTTAAATGCACATTTAAGATGCAAATATTTTCTCCTTCCTTGCACACATCCTGATGAATGTGGAACGAGGATGGGAGAGATTGAGGGAGGGGCAGGTGGGGGGGGGGACACAGGCAACCCTGACAGAGCCTGGGAGCCAACAAAAAGTCTTCAAACCCTCCAGAGCAGACTTCACAATGCACTCAGCCTGTGTCAGCCCAACCCAAAGTGGCAGGATCCGCCGTTGGTCTTGCCTCGGTAGCAGTGAAGCATATGACGCCGGCCAAAACTCATAAGGGTGACAAATGTTGATGGATTCGTTGTGAAGGAAATGTTGATCCTGGTTTTCAAAGGCCTCAGAGTGTCTCTGTGTCATGGAACTGCAGACAGAGGAAATGATCGTTGCCCAAAGGAACAAAAAAAAAAACACCCCAACCAACCTGCTGTTTCCAAGCATTGATGCTCTGTCATGATCTCAGAGATGCACTCGTGTCGCAGCAAACATGGAAACTAAGGCTGCTTTTACATGACCCCTAAAATCCGAGGAAAGGGCTCCCAGATGCGGAGTTTAAAATTGTTTCCCCACCAGCTGCGGACTTTTAAAAAATTAAGTACGACCACACCCACTTAAGTGCGCCCCAACGCATTTTACAAGTACCTGGTCTCTGGAGGTAAAAACATTTCCGATTCAGATTATAAAGCTGTGGATGCCAGGCTCTCCTCACCTTCTGTTTGTTTTTGTTGTCCTCCCGCCCCTTTAACAGCCTGGAATCCCTGGGGCTGCTCCGATGGCAGATGGAGGTGAGCCTGCATTCTTTTCTCCCTTTTTTTCTTCTTCCCCTCATGCAGACAGGAGCAATGGAGTGCAGAAAGGGTAGGAACACAGGAAGCAGGACAAACCCCCACGATCTCTGGTCCGAATCTAAGTTGCCAACAGATGTTAGAGGTCGTGTAAAAGCACCCTAAGTGCAAAAGACTGTTGGATGGATGCTCCAAAGGGGAACAGCTGGGCAAGAAAACACCCATTGGAAATCCCACCGAAAGCTTGACTCAATCCATGCAAAATTTTCTGTCCAATTGCCACAAGCTAATGGAACAGTGATGACTGTTTCCATGGCACGGCAAGCATGCTGTTGCCATTAGAAGGCAGCTGAATTTGCTTAAACCATCTTCTGAACTTTGCCCTTGAAATTTACACCAGTTGGATTAGAGCTAGTTGGAGCAAATAATAGGACTCTGGCCATCCAGAATGGTTTTCTGGGCATGAACAGAGGATTGTATTTATAGAACATAATGCCATATTTGCAGTGGATTGGATCCAAGATCCTGCCCCCATGGATGCTGTTAATTTCAGACACTATATATAGGGTAGTCAAAGGGTGGAAATTCAGAAATACGTATTTTCCCAATGTATTTACCAGAATTGGCCACTAGGAAAAGCCAGAGACTCTTCTATTGACTCCTGCTAGAACAGTGGTGGCCAAACTTCGGCCCTCCAGATGTTTTGGGCCACAACTCCCAGAATTCCAAGCCTGTATTGTGAATGACAAAGGGCTGTGGCAGTTGTGGCCCAAAACATCTGGAGGGCCAAAGTTTGTCTATCACTGAGCTAGAACATGCAACATGGACTCTGGCTCCCTCTAGTGGCCAGTCCTGTAAATACGTGGTACACACACACACACACACAGAGAGAGAGTGGTACCTCTACTTACGAGTTTAATCCGTTCTGAATGCATGCTCATAAGTCGAACAACATGCAAGTAGAAGAGCCATATCTAAAAAACTCAAAACAAAAAAATGAAAAATTGAAAAAAATAAAAAAAATTGTAAGTGGAGCAGACCGCATCTAACATTTGTAAGGCAGCAGTTAAAACAGCAATGGTTTTCCACTCTTAAGTTGAATTTCTCATAAGTAGAACCACTCAGTAGAGGTACCACTGTATGTATGTATGTATGTATGTATGTATGTATGTATGTATGTATGT
>JAHTLZ010003423.1:470459-482568 GCA_023846285.1 Phrynocephalus versicolor | reverse complement strand
TATGTATGTATGTATGTATGTATGTATGTATGTATGTATGTATGTATCCAGTTTTTTTGTTCTATTATTTTCAAACTGCAGATAAATGAAACCGTGGATACCAATAGACAAGGATCCTACTGTTTTTTTAAATAACTTCATGAAGTCTCATCTTCAGATTCAGATTGCACTGCTATATTGTTCCATGTTTTTTCTCTCGCATATCAACTTGAATGCTTCATTTGTGGACATCTTCTTCTTCTTCTTCTTCTTTTTATTTTACCAACAGCCATCAATACTGAGATAGCTAAGAGGACTGCATGAAATATACTCCCTAGAAAGCAACACAAGGATTACCAGACTCCACTGAGGAGGGATGGGATGTGTTTTCAAGAAAACAAAAGTGTGTAAGGAAGGGATGCCGGAGCTGTGAGTCAGGCAGGCATCCAACAGGAGGCAGAGTGTTTGGGTTTGCACTGTGTGATGTTTTCGTTCATTAATTGGTGTTTCAACCTTTGCATCATTACCATTCCCTCTCTGCCCAAACCATGGGGTTTCCTGGGGTCTAAGGAAGAGTGGAGATCCCCAGTGTGGTGTAGTGGATAGAGTGATGGACTAGGATTCAGAAGAACAGGGTTCAGATCCCCACTCAGCCATAGAAGCTCACTGGGGAAGTAGAACTGGTGAAACCACTCCTTAAATATCTGAAATATATCACTTACATTGCATGTTCTCTTAGGACTGCTCTAAGTCAGTACTGACTTGACAGCACAGAGCAACTGCTAAGGCAGATTGGGTCTGAGGATCACAGGGTAGCAACACCAGCTTGTTTACTGCCGTTCCCCTCCATTCAGATTTGATTAAACGGGCTCTGCTCTCAGACCACATTTGAGCTGGTAATGAATGCATCTTTCTCTTCTCCTTCCCTCTTTGTTGCCTGTCGGTTGTTTTGGCTTAATTCCACGAAATGATTAGAAATGTGTTGTCTCAACCTCTCTAGTCATCCATCTGGGATGAGAAAATAATGTGAGCAACAATAATGTGAATCTCCGTCAAACCCAAACATTATGTTGAGTGGATACAATGGTCTCCTGGATTTCTTTGCATTATTGAACGGTTACTGTTCTCCTGGAGTATTCTCAAGGTGTGAATTCTCTGGGGGCTAAAGAATGAACCATTCTTGGTGTGGAAACATATTCAGATGTTGCTTCCTCTGCTTAGCCCTGTCTGGTTGACCCTGGTTCGCTTAGGCAAGAGGAGAAGCAAGCAGTACTGTAACTGGAGTCTCCACCACCACCACCACCACCACCACTATCATGTGCCTTCAATTCAATTCTGACATGGTGACCCTTTTTCTGAGCTTTCTAGATAGGTTTCCCCTTTTCCTTCTTCTGGGGGTGGGGCTCTACTCTCTAGCTTCTATAGCCGTAAAATCAACTCTACATTTGCACTTTCTTCTTTCACCTGTTTCTTGGGTGCTTCATACCTTTCCCTCATTCTTTTCTGTCTCTTCCTGTAGAACTTCCTCTGTTCTTGCCCATCTGATTAGAGAGGGGCACGAATTGGAAAAATGCTGATTTGTCGGCATTCGCGATTTGTCAACATTGGTGAATCACAAATCATGAATTCATGAAATTTTGATTAACCAACAAATTCATTTGTTGGGGTTCATTCTGGCTTTTAAAAATCCTTTCAAATGTCCCTGCTAGGCACCAACAACTCACAGATGCTTTCTCTACCATTGCTGAACAGTTAGTGAAGTTTGGGGTTTCAACGTCTGAGTAATGCACCCACAAAAAGCCCCGCACAGGAAAGTAACAGAGGCTGAAGATGACAAAGGGGCCCATTCATCTTTTTTATTAGTGCCCATAGAATCATAGAATCAGAGAGTTGGAAGAGACCTCGAGGGCCATCCAGTCCACACCCCCCCCGCCTTGCAAGAGCCCTCACCAAAGAACCCAGATGGCCATCCAGCCTCTGATTAAAAACCTCCAATGAGACACCACCACCCTCCGTGGCAGCAGATTTCGCTGCTGAACACTTCTAACCATCAGGAAGTTCTTCCTAATGTTTAGGAATATGTATCTTCCTAATACCTTCCCAATGTTTTAGGAATGTAGCCATCTTTAAGGCTGATCCATGTTTCTCTAATTCTGCGATCAGGCTGTTCTAATTTGTTCTGTACGGAGCCACCCTTGAAGACTACCCAGAAGTTTCAACTTGGTACTATCTGGCCATAGTGCTGGAGACCCCCATAACATCTATTTTGCTCCATCTACACCTGTTTCCCTTGGTCTTCTGGATTCAATTCCAGGTGTTGGTTGTCATCTGATATATCACAATCCTTAGAAGCCCCGGCACTGAGATTGTTGCGGACGGTTCTTTTGAAGACAGGAGGTGTGCTTGAGTTGTCCACTTTATTCTCCAGAACTCCCTTAGTAAGTCATGATGATTCAGAGGATGAGATAAGGCAGGGTGGCCTGAACTGGCTTCCAGGTCGTACTAATTTTATCAGCATTACCAGCACTCTTGCAGTGATTTTTCGCCAAAATAGAACATAAGAACATACAAAGAGTCATGCTGGATCAGGCCAAAGGCCTGTCTAGTCCAGCTTCCTGTATCTTACAGTGGCCCCAACCAAATGTGTCCGGAAGCAAACAAGACTCTTCACTCCCCTGCATCTGGCCCTTGAAGGACCCTGGTTTTAAGCCTGGAGATGACACATCTCCATCATGGTTTGTCACCTGGGATGGACTTCTTCCTCCAGGAATCTGTCCATCCCCTTTTGAAGGCATCCAGGCCAGATGCCATCACCACATCCTGTGGCAGGGAGTTCCACAGACTGACAACATGCTGGGTGAAAAAAAATATCTTCTTTTGCTTGTTCTCAATCTCCCAATGCTCAGTTTGAGTGGATGTCCCCTTGTTCTGGTATTTTGTGAGAGGGAGAAGCAAAAAAGGGTGGCTCTGTTTGTATTAAAACATTGCCTTAATCTTATTGTGTGGAGGTACTCAGGCATACGTGCACCTTAATAGTTTAACTCACGAGGAAATAAAATAAATAAACACTTCTGCGGGCCTGAGCATTAACACGCCTTGTTTTCCATGTGAGGTCACAGCTTCAGCGCCCTTTGCTCTTGTGTCCTCCTGCCCCAATGTTGCTGCAAGATTCATGTCATGCCTTGTGGCCTCGCTTCTCTGCCTAGGCCCTCCATTAAAATATGAGTCGGATAAGCTGAGCCATGATCCTTTCAAAATCAAGCAGGACCTTTGTGCAAGTCAAGGGTGAGCTTCACCATTCAGACTATTCATCACATCCGTCTTCTTTTGTCTTTCCCCATCCTCTCCGGAGAGAACTTTTCCCTACATTCCTTTTAATACATATATGGGAGGTTTAGAGAATCTTCTTTTTAACCCAAGCTGCAAGAGACCCAGGAGGCTTCAGCTCTTGCAAAGAACTGGCTGCAAATTACTCTCTCCACAAAATATATGGTGTAATATTTATGATTTTGCTACATTTCCCCCTGCAAAGTCTTTCCTAAACTCATTGTGTTTTACAATGTCTTGTTCTTCACAAGTCCTTCCTTGCTGCAAATCACTGGCGCCGGATGCTGGGCTAATATAAAGAGATCAATAGCAAGGGAATGATCAAAGGGAGAATTGACTGATGTTTTATGGTTCAACAGCAAAAGTTGGTTTCTAATGCTCCATCAGAGAAGAGCATCCTTCTGGTCCAGAAGTGTCAGAAGCACTAGATCAAGCAGCATTAGGTGAGGATGAGGACAATCAAGTGTACGATTACTGAACATTGGAAGCCATCATAAACCAACTCAGGCTGTTGGCTATCAGGAAATATAGTCCAGTTTTAAGTAGGCCTTCTTAGGTTGACCTGGAAGTCCCTGGCATTACGTGCTGCTAGTTGGAAGGGGCCTCTAAGGCCATGAAGTCCAACCTCTGATAAATGGAAGAATCCAATTTGAAACAGATGTTTCAAAACTATTAGACTATTCTGCTCTGGTCAGACCTCATCTGGAGTCCTGTGTCCAGTTCTGTGAAACCTCAATTTATAAAGGATGTTGACAATCTTGAACAGGTCCAGACGAAGGTCACCAGGATGATTGAGGGTCTGGAGAAAATGTCTTACAAGGAGAGACTTAGGGAGCTGGGAATGTTTAGCCTTACAAAAAGAAGACTGAGAGGGGATATGATAGCCATGTTTAAATATTTGAAAGGATGTCACATTGAAGAAGGGACGGGTTTGTTTTCCATGGCTTCAGAGACTAGGACACAGGGAAATGGTTTCAAACTACAGGAAAAGAGATTCAGTTTAAACATGAGGAAGAATTTCATGATAGAGCTGTTCGGCAATGGAATATGCTGCCATGGAGGGTGGCCGAGTCTCCTTCTTTGGAGGTTTTTAAGCAGAAATTGGATGGCCATCTGTCGGGAGTCCTGTGATGGGGGTTCCTGCATGGCAGGGGGTTGGACTAGATGGCCCTTGAGGTCTCTTCCAACTCTATGATTCTATAATTATATGAAACCACCTTGGTTTCTTCTTCAAAAGTAAAATTTGAATCTAACAACCAGATCTCATTAGCACTATATATATGCTATACAGGAGATAATCGTCAATGGTTTTGAAGACGGAAATGGGGCCCAACTGCACATAAAACAGGAGAGTCATCTTCTAGGTAAAGGAAAACTCTGATTTTAAACCTCCACTGCCTTTTGGCTATATCCATTTCTGGAAAAGGCTTCAGGAGCTAACCCCGAGGCAAAATCTGGACCTAGAGTCCTGGAGGTTGTTCATAACGGTGTACAATCATGTTCTGGTCACTCCTGAGATGCAGATGGAACTAATCGTATCAGCTCAGCTGTTCCATTAGACTATTCCAGTGACATGCAGAGGTTTTTTTTCTTTTTTGCTGCTTGGTTAACAGTTTTAACCTTCATATTAATCTATCCAGGACTTGTATTCTCAAGAGGCTGCTTCAGCTTTGCATGCAGTTTGGAAACAACACAGCTTCTATACAGAGCATGATACCATAGACTCTCAAGACTAAAGGATGACCATACTACACCAGAATCAATAGTGTATCTCCAGTTTTGAAGGACAAAGGGCACCCATTCAAAGATGAGAATGTACAAATTTTAGACAGGGAAGATAGGTGGTTTGAGACAGGGGTCAGGGAAGCCATTCATATGTATGCACAAAGAATGAACAGAGGTGGGGGACTCAAACCCTATCTGTCTGCCACTTATCAAGCTGCTCTTTCATCAGTCCCCAGGCAAATCAGAAGCACTTCACACCTCCACCAGCAATGCTAGCTTATGACCTTCTTCATACCAGGGTGATGTGAAATCAAGGTGAACTATAAAATGGAGGACTCAGCACTAACTTTCCTCAGACCGATGAAGATGCTTGGATGACTAGGCAAACATTTCAGTCTCTCAAGTCCAGTTGCAATGACTCAGCTTCCAGATAAACTCACCTGGGTGACTGAGAATCTTCACATACATTTAGCACTATATATGGTATTCTTCAGCATTTCCAGAGCCTGGGAAGTTAACTGTTTGGATTACTGTTGAGCACATGGACAGCACACTTCAAGAAGGATGCCAGCAGACTGGAACAAGCTCAGAGAAGTGCAACAAGGATGATCAAGGGGTTGGAAACCAAGCCCTAGCCTGAATATGAGGAAAAACTTCCCAATTGTTTGAGCAGTTCGACAATGGAACCAGTGACCTCAAGAAGTGGTGAGTGCTCCAACATGGAGGCATTCAAGAGAAATTTGGACAGCCACCTTTCAGATCTCCTTTGATCAAGTGCATGGAAGCCAGTTTGGGTCTGAATATCAGGGGGAAAAAACATTTCCAAGTGTTAGAGCAGTATGACAACAGAATCCTTGCCTTCTGGAGGTTAGTGAGCGCTCCAACACTTGAGGCATTCAAGTGAAAACGGGACCACCATCGAGCAGACCTGCTTCAGATGTGGATTCCTGCTTGGAGCAGGAGGTTGGACTAGATGGCCTTAGGGGTCCCTTCCAACTCTGTTATTCCATGATTCTCTGTAGGTTGTAGTTGAACATAAGGGGGAAACCAACAAAGGTCTGAAGTGAATAGCCGTCTTCCATTAAAACCCAGAGCCCACCTCACTTGCTTTTACAATTTCCACGGGGACAGAGAAGGGATACACAATTATAAGGTGAATATGAAACCTTGAGATTATTTTCCAGCAGTGACCGGGGGAGAGGGAGGCGTTTCTATTCTATTAGAAGCTCCTTTTGAGATTATTTTTCCAGCAGCCAAAAAGCCAGCTGTGAGGTGCCTGGTTCATGTCAACACCTAATTGAAAATGAAATGGTTTATGTGGCTTAAATGCAGCTTCTCCGCACAAAAGTGCCCAGAGCGATACAGCGAAGTCAAGCCATTAAGGGCTTCAGTGGTACGGATGCCTTTTTGAATGCAGAACAATGTGTGACTCCCCATATTATAACGAAGTAACTAAGTAACTAAGTAACTAAGTAACTAATTAATTAATTAATTAATTAAATTTATATACCGCTCCATCTAGCTGCACGGTACTCTGGGCGGTTTACAAGGTTGAACAAATATCAATCTAGACATGCAATAAATCAATAATCCAATAATAGAAACATGATAAGTAATAAAACAATATAGATTAGAGAAGGTTTCAAGCCATCCTCTTCCTCACCTTAGAACTGCAGGGCTCGAAAGAGACCCTACGGCCCACGGAGTCCAACCCACGTCAAGAAGCCATGGTGGGGAATTGAACTCCCAACCTGTGGCTGCACAAACCGCATTCTATGCAAGCAAACCACCCAGAAAGCAAGCGAGAACTTCTCTCGGTATTATGTTTCCGGCCAGATTGCCGAGACCAACCTGTCTGCTGATGTACGTTTTCAAAGTGGAAATCAGTTCCATGTCTGTGGCAATCTGAAGATTTGAACCTGTCAATCAAAGCCCAAATTTGCTAACTCTCAGGTGGAGAATTTTTTTAACTCTTTCTTGGCCAAAGTGGTTGTATTGGATTCTTGATTCCAGTGCAGCATTCCATCCCTGCTTCTGATGTGAGGTGAATGACCTCCCAAAACTCCTATCATTGTCAGCTCTACGCAGATTTTGCAAGCCAAGAGCATCTCACATTAAGCTGTCCTTTCTTCTGACTGTACCCCATCTGCTATATTGTATTCTCTAGTAAGTTCTGCTGAGGTTATGCAAACTGCCCCTCCCTTTTGAATCCAAATTCTCTTCTCCTGCTTCCCCATCCAAGAAATATAGGGTTTTCTGACTTGGATGAAGGAATACAGAGTAGCCCGATTAAATTTCTAAATGATACCAAATTGGGAGGGGTTGGTAATTCCCTAGGGGATATGATGAAAATCCAAAATGACCTTGAAAGATTAGAATGCTGGGCCAAAACAAATAGAATGAGTTTCAACAAAGAGAAATGTAGGTCGCTGCATCTAGGCAGAAAAAAATGAATTGCATAGGTATAGGATGGGAGACTCCTGGCTGGAAAATAGTACCTATGAAAGGGATCTGGGAGTCTTGTGTGGGTGGGTATGTTGTGTCGTTACAGTCGTGACTGACTCTTCATGACTCCATGTCCATGGAGTTTTCTTGGCAGGAATACTGGAGTAGTTTGACAGTTCCTACTCCAGGCACCTACAGCCCCTGGTATTCCCTGGTGGTCCCCCATCCAAGTACTAACCAGGGCTGACCCGGCTTAGATTCCAAAATCAGGCAAGATTGGATGTGCTTAGGGCATCTAGGCAGCTTCTGGGAGTCTTAGTGGACCACAAATTGAACATGAGTCAGCAATGTGATGCAGCAGCCAGGAAAGCCAATGTGATTCTTGGTTGCATCAACATAACCATTGTGTCTAGATCAAGGGAAGTGATGCTACCACTCTATTCTGCTCTGGTCAGTCCCCATCTGGAGTACTGTGTCCAGTTCTGTGCGCCTCAATTTAAAAAGGATGTTGACAACCTCGAGTGGGTCCAGAGGAGGGCAGCCAGGATGGTTGAGGGTCTGGAGGAAATGTCTTATGAGGAATGGCTTAGGGAACTGGGAATGTTTAGCCTTTCAAAAAGAAGGATGAGAGGGGATATGATACCCATGTATAAATATCTGAAAGGATGTCATACCACAGAGGGGGCTGGCTTGTTTTCCATGCCTTCAGAGACTAGGATTCGGAGCAATGGTTTCAAACTACCGGAAAAGAGATTCCATTTAAACATTAGGGAGAACTTTCTGACAGTTAGAGCTGTTTGGCAGTGGAAGATGCTGCCCCAAAGGAGGGTGGTGGAGTCTCCTTCCTTGGTGGTTTTTAAGCAGAGGCTGGATGGCCATCTGTCCGGGTAATATGATTCTCTATGATTCTATGATTTCCCACTGTATATGTTCCGCTAACTCACATTTATGCCTCAGTTAAGTCCAAAACAGTCTTTGAAAATATTTTGGCAGAGAAAGTGGTAGCCTCATCCCAGCTGTTCTTGCTTCTCTCTTCTCCCATTTGCCATAACACAGAGATCATCTGCCCATCTTCCGGGATCCTCTACCAATGGGCAATTCTAAATGCGCAAAGTTATCTCTTAGGATTATGTCTATTGTGTGTGTAATTAAACTTCCATTTTATAAAGCCAGGAAATTCAATCCTCAAAAAAGAAAAAAGAAGAAAAGTTACAAAAAGAACCACATCTGGTTTATGAATACTATGCTTCTGTATCTTTGATTCCAAAATGCTATTGTGCCTGCTGCTAGGGTTGGGCACAAAAGGCCAAAATGGCATTTCATTTCGTTCTTCGTTTCTCCCCTCCTTTTGTTTTATTTATTACAAAATGATTTTTTAAAAAAAAAAATCATTTCGTATTTCATTTGTTTTTTTTCTTGCACCGACCAGCTGGCCCATGAACCGTGTCAACGTATTTTAAAAATTTTAAGTTTTTTTAAATTCCTTCTTGTGCCAACAAACTGGCCTGTGGGCCAGGTCAGTGCATTTTTTATTTTAATTTTTTTTTCTTATGCTGACCAGCTGCTGGGTTGGCGTGTTTTTTATTTTTTTATTTTTACATATATATATATATATTATCTTGTGTTGACCAGCTGGCCCGTGGGCCAGGTCGGCACAGTTTTTCATTGTTTTCATTTATCTTTTCTCTTTTGAAAAAAAAATAGTTTTAAGAGGAAAGGGAAAGGGGAGAAGGGGGAAAAGGATAGAAAATCTTTTCTCATGCTCACCAGGTAGCCCATGGGCCAGGTAGATGCTTTTTTTTTTTTTTTTTTTTGGACCCGTGGTGGGCTGGCAGTGTTTTACAGAGGAAATGAAATGGTTCGTTTTAACAGAAAAAAAAAACTACCATTTCGTTTTGTCTGTAATGAAATGCTGCTTCATCATTTTGTTTCATTTTGTTACATAACGAAATGATGAAACGGCATTTCATTTTTCGTTTTCTCCCCATCCCTAGTGCTTGCATTGCCGGCAGGAAAAAGGATGTCACAGTTTCCACAGCCAAGGGAAATCAGAATGTTGATACCACCAAAGGTAGCAGTCAGGATGGTCTACGTGATCCCATTTTGGACTCACTGATATTCACAAAGAGATAGTGAGCAGGGGGAAATTTCAGAGCCCGGTGTCTCCCCCCCCCCATCCCCGGAAGTTAACCACTCCTCCCCCAAACACAAGGCAATTGTCAGAGCTGCTTGTCAACAAGCCCTCTGGGTATCTATTGCTCGGGGATTATGAAAGAGCATCAAGTGCTCTGCTGTGGGAGCCAGCTACAATTGCCAGGGGCTTACACATCCCGATGATCAATCACACTCAGGAACGAGCTGCCTCTTTAAGTGATTGCAGATGCTTACAGAGACAAGTGTCTGACTTCGTATTTCAGCTCTGGGATTCTGCAGCTCTGACGGATGGAGGGCCTGGCCTGTGACCTCCAGACAAAAAAGATTTCCATTCACTCCAGTGCTAAACCCCTTCAGATCTCATGGAAACAGATAAAATAATGTGGCTCCCGTTAAACCCGTGTCCATTGTCTGCTCTCATTATCTCCTAATGGATGGACAAGTCAAGGAAGGACAGATCAGGTTAATTTGCTCCAAAGCATCCTCACCCAAACCCACTTCCGTCCTTCCTTGCAACCATCTTGCGTGCATCGGCAGTGGCTCAACAGCCATTATCCAGGTGAAATTCGAAGCCGGGTCAACTGGGTCCAACTGCTGCATTTTCTTTAAAAACTAGATTCCCAGCACATGCGCCTGGTTGAGCTGAAATTGAAAAGACACGGAACGTTTTCCTGAAGGGGATTCCACCAGTGGCTCGAAAGAAATGCCTTTGGACCTTGGGGTTGATTAGCGATGTACGGCGCTCGTCTACGAGTAAATGGGCTGTGCACAGAGCCAAAGGGGAGCGTTTTAGACAAAAGTGCTTATGCGTGTATGCCCCTCTCCGAGAGCCTGGTCAGAAAACTGCTCCCGTTTGCAATGAGGAAATTAAGGGCGCTGTGGAATGTTGCACTTGATGTAAACCTACTTCCTCCTTGATACGCTGGAGTACATGGTGCCCCCCTCATGCACTTAATCATTCAGCGCATGTTAACAGAGCCACAGTGCAACCTGCAACACCTGCCGAACACAACCTCTGGGTCGATGCCGCAAGCTTCAGGGAGAATCACCCTCTTCTGTTATAAATGCTTCTCTTCCTTAATAGCCTGCCAGTGAGGAGTATGCACATGTTCCGTTTGCCCTGCTTTTTCTTCAGATGAAATATGCATTTCTCACTGCCTCTTCCTCTCAGAGAGAAACCACTGGGGGAGGAGGGAATTCTTCTTTTCTCCAGATTTAGTGATACAGTTTTAAACGTCTTGTTAAAATTCTCCTTTTGCTACACAGAACTATGCAGAGTCACAGAGGAGGACAGCTTCAAGTCCCTTAAATCCACCCCTTTCTTTTTCACTGGAATGTACAGCCACAGTAACTCCCTCTGAAACATTATTAGTAGAAAGAATACCAACGTCTCGGATGGCAGCAGACTAAAAGACAAACAGCACAACAACGGACCTCGATAGACTTCAACAGATAGAAGAGAGAGTAAAAGAACTCTCATCAGAAAAGGAGGGGGGATTTTAGCTGCCCCAAAGGAGGGTGGTGGAGTCTCCTTCTTTGGAGGTTTTTAAGCAGAGGCTAGATGGCCATCTGTCGGAAATATTGTGAAGGGATTCCTGCATGGCAGGAGGTTGGACTGGACGGCCCTTGAGGTCTCTTCCAACTCTATGATTCTATGATTCCCATGAATTCCGAGCTGAGCAAGAATGATTGGATAATGCTAGATAGATGGCTAGTTGCCCAAGCTCAGACAGGGTCCTCCCTGTCAAAACAAACTACAGTAGGACCCCCATATCCACTGATTAATTAACTAGTGATTCAGTTATCCACGGTTGGCAGAGGAAAATATATATATTATTCAGCAACTGCAAAGCAAGCTACTGTCACAAACAGCAGCTGTAAAGCAAGCCACTGTTGCAAAACAGCAGTCGTAAAGCAAGCTACTGTCACAAAACAGCAGTTATGGGGTTGGTTTTCTTTTTTTTTTTTGGCATTCTCTCTTATCCACAGTTTTTGCTATCCATGGAAAGGCCTGGAACCAATGCCCAGTGGATACCAGGGTCCAAATGTATAGTCAGCATGTGAGGTTGTAAAAACTCCAACAGATTTGTATGTACAAGATTGTATGTCCATGTTTTAAGTGTTTAACTAGTGCTAGCCTATCTCTGTTCAGTCATATTTTCTCAAGGCTAAACATACCCAGTAGTTTCATTCTTTCAGAAGCATAAAGTTTGTAAGAATCAAACTCAAAACTATCTTGCAGGTCCCTTTGCTCTCCTCTATTTGGGGTAGGACCTACACCAAACTAACAGCCGATATAGATTAATTGGATTGTGGCCCTTTGCTAGGCAAATATCCTTTCCCCGAATGCCCAAGGCTGCCCTTGGTGTGTAAAATGTAAAGGTAAAGGTTCACCCTGCACATGCATGCTAGTCATGTCTGACTCTAGGGGCGGGGCTCATCTCCGTATTCCAGCCAAAGAGCCAGTGTTGTGCAAGTC
>JAHTLZ010003423.1:436768-463353 GCA_023846285.1 Phrynocephalus versicolor | reverse complement strand
ACACACACACACACACACACTTAGAGCTGCCATTCTGAGGCCTGCCAACTTCTCCCCTTATGCTTCAGCCTGCTGAAGCTGAGATAGCAAACTAATTAATGCTTTGGAGCTTTGTTTGGGGAGGTGTCCCTCCACCCACCCACATTCTCCCCGTCGGTGTTGGTGATGCTGAAAGCTGTTGATTTCAGGCTGATGCGCCTTTTGATTATCAGCCTGGCCTTCTTTCTCCTGTTACAGTCGTGGAGGAGATAATGGGGCAATTTCTCCCGGTTTAATGCCCCCCCCCCAGTCACCCCTGGCTTGCAAGAAAGGAGGGGACTTGAGGAGGCCGCGAATGTGGCCAATTTGTAGAGCTGTTTCTCCACAGCTATCCATGGGAATTTGGGATAAGACACTGCTGGCCCTAAAATAGCTCTTGGAATTTTATTGAAGCTGACAAAGACTGCAGCAAGCCGACTTGGAGGAGTTTGTTTAATCATTATTTCCATGTACTCCAACATGAGTTAGATCAATCCATCTCTTTCCTATCATCATGCATCTTAGCCTCACTTAGGCATTCTAGAGAGGAGATGGCACTGAATCCTCAAGGGAGTTCAAGTAGAAATCTTCCTTCCTTCCTTCCTTCCTTCCTTCCTTCCTTCCTTCCTTCCTTCCATCCATCCATCCAGCATTAGTTCTTCCTTCCTTCCTTCCTTCCTTCCTTCTTTGTCATCATCAATTCCTTCCTTCCTTTAACCTTGCATTCTCCCATCATCATCATCATCATCATCATCATCATCAAGATACGAGCTAAAATCCTGTTGCTTAGTGGAGGAAATTGCACTAGAGTATGCCCATTGAATCAAAGGGTATTTACTTAGTCAACACCTCCTAAGATTCCACTGGTTCAAGCAGGCTTAGTTGAACTGCTACATATTATTCTAAAATAAGGTGTCCTGGCAGTAGGCCCCTAGAACTCCATGGAACTTGCACAAGACTTGTTTCAGTGGGCCTTCTTTGGAGTGCAATTCTATAAATAGAAATGAGAAAGAATGCTTCTTCCATTGCAAATCTTCAACCCCCTCCCTCAACACCTCTAAATCTAGAGCAGATCACTTGGTACCCAGGGCTTCCTGGGGAAAAAAACCCTAGAGAATCGACCTCTCCATTCTCAAGAAGAAAATCTTCCACTAATTACTCGTAGGTAGGCCTATTTCAGAAGAGACATCTCCTGTTCAACCCACCTGAGCCCCCTTTTTCTCCTCTTGTGTGCCACATCTTGGATCCTGGTTGTCACTGGTTTGGGACTACTGTAACATCCTGCACCAAAGGGGAAGTGTCTCTCCAGGACATAGGATGGCTCTGTAAAGTAATGTAGAAGTAGGGAAGCCTTTCTCTAAGTCCAAATGTAAACATTGCGGATATAAATGTACTATGCCAGCCTGCCGTAGATCTAGTATCTCAAATGAATTTAAACAAAGCCCGAAGACACATTCCATCTAACCCTGATTGGTCAAAGAGGTGACATATGATGTTTTTCCCATGCTGTAAAAGTCTGATATATATGAACTATGTTAGCTATGTAGTTTTAAATAGAATTAGGCTTCTGCCTCTGAAGTTTGCTTTAGATTTCTTTACGTTAAGAAAGGGAAATTGTGGCATTATTTTTCAGTAAGAGAATATTCCTCTGTAATACTTCTTAGTAAATAAATGTTTTTACTTATTATTCAAGTGAAGGTGCCTGATGAATAATTATTCTGGTAAGCAGAATATCTATCATAGCCAGGCTGGGAGGTGTGGAAAAGAATCCAAAGAGATATAAGTTTAGTTTTCTCCAGATTCCTGCTTTCAGCAGCTGAGGTTGATTGATTGCAGATGGGATCTGGGCAGAGAAATGGCTGTATTCCATTGCAGGCTATCATTCTATTCTGCTCTGGTCAGACCCCACCTGGAGTATTGTGTCCAGTTCTGTGCGCCTCAATTTAAAAAGGATGTTGACAACCTCGAGCAGGTGCAGAGGAGGGCGACCAGGATGGTTGAGGCTCTGGAGGAAATGTCTTATGAGGAACGGCTTAGGGAACTGGGAATGTTTAGCCTTTCAAAAAGAAGGCTGAGGGGGGGGGAGAGATATGATAGCTATGTTTAAATATTTGAAAGGATGTCATATTGAAGAGGGAGCAGGTTTGTTTTCCATGGCTTCAGAGACTAGGACTTGGGGCAATGGTTTCAAACTACAGGAAAAGAGATTCCATTTGAACATTTGGCAGAACTTCATGACAGTTATAGCTGTTCGGCAGTGGAATATGCAGCCCCAAAGGGTGGTGGAGTCTCCTTCTTTGGAGGTTTTTAAGCAGAGGCTGGATGGCCATATGTTGGGAATACTGTGATGGGGTTCCTGCATGGCAGGGGGTTGGACTAGATCAGCATTTTTCAACCACTGTTCCGCGGCACACTAGTGTGCTGCGAGATGTTGCCTGGTGTGCCGTGGGAACAATTGAAAAATTCTAAAAATTCTAAAGAAAAATTCTAAAGAAATTTTTCTCCAGGCAGCCCACAGCTGGGAGGCGCTATAAATAGTGTCCAAGGGCCAGCTTGGCTCCTCCCCCCCGAGGCCTGCGGCGCTGGTGTCACTTCTTCCCCGGCCGGACCTGGCCCCGCTCATTCTCTTTAGTGTTTGCCCTGTGCCTGACGCCGCCGCCGCAACTTGCTCGCTTCCCTCTCCCCCCTCGTTTTTTTTTACCTTGGACCACCACCACCCCTTTCCTGGGAGCTACCAATGGACTGAGCCGCCCGACAGCCCGCCTGCCAACACGAGCCAGCCCGGGATCCCCAGCCCAGAACAAACCACCAGGTGAGGGGAAGGGGAGGAGGGGCGCCCGGCTGCCCCACGAGCACCGCGGCAGGGCTGCGAGGAGTAGGGGATGGAGGAGGCCTCCGCCAGGCCTGGGCTGAGGAGGCGGGTGGGCAGGGGGGGCTACTGGCAATGGGTTCCTCATCTCTCCTCTTCCTCCTCATAGATTGGGGGGGACAGTTGCTTGGGGTCCTCCTTGAAGTCTTGCCCCTTTCTTTCTGTCTTGGGTCACCCTCTTCTCTCTCTCTGTCTTTTCTTTCTTTCCCCCCCACCTCTCTCTTTCCATTCATACCCTTTCCCCTCTTCATAGAAACGTCCTCATTTCTAGCCTGCATATGTGTATCTGTAATTAAAACTGTAAACCGCCCAGAGACTCCTTGAAGTGGTATGGGGTGGTATACAAGCAGAACACTTTCTGCTTTCCTTCCTGCCTTCCTTCATCCTCCTCCCCTCCTGTCACTGGACTTGCTGAAGGCATCTGCCTTGGCCACAGTGTGGAGAGCAAGATGGGCTTTTGGGTCTTATTTGTGTTCCTGGAGAGTCAGTGCCCCTTCTCAGGTCTCCACTGGACACAGAAGTCCATGCAGGGCAAAATGTATTTAAAAAAACAACACAGGTAAGTGGGAACTGGGTGCTGAATACAGGTGGCTGTGAAGGGATGATGTCGGGTGCCCACAGAAAGGGCTCCGAGTGCCACCTTTAGCACCCATGCTATAGGTTCGCCTACAGTGCCCTACTGTTAATGTTTTGCAGCCAGTTAATGTTGCTAGTGCTATAGTATCCAGTGTACACTGATGGACAGAGACATTTTCTAATGGTGGTGTGCCTCGTGATTTTTTTCATGAAACAAGTGTGCCTTTGCCCAAAAAAGGTTGAAAAACACTGGACTAGATGGCCCTTGAGGTCTCTTCCAACTCTATGATTCTACGATTCTAGGCTCCACTGCAGATTGCTGGGAAAGCCAAGGGAGACCTTGTTCCTATCACTGATCACTGATCAGAGATAATGATAAGATTTACACCTGGGCCATCCTCCCATTTGGCAAGGTGCGTGGGGTGGATCCACCTCCTGGAGCCTAAAAGAATGCACAGAAAAAGACTGTCTCCATAGAAATATAATTTTGTGGACGAGGAGGCACATGATGTCAGGAGAAATATGGGGCATATAGGGAAAACCTCTATCCCTTACATCATTCTGCCTGCTGGATTGTCCCTACATCGTCCCTCGTTCCCGACCTTGAGTGTCTAGATGTTCTTGGACTGAAACTCACGGAAGCCTTCTTCATGAGCTGTGCAGTCCAGGATATGTTGGAGTTGTAGAAACTCTGGAGACCCAAAGTTGGGAACCATTAACCTAGGTCCTGGGAATTAAAGAGTGGTCCACCACAGCAATACTGGTTGTAGCCTTCTGGTTGTGGTAGCTTTGTCTGTCTTGATCGAGGTCTATCTTGTTCATCTCTGATGCATCTCCAAACCTTGTCTCATAATGTGCACATGCTTAGCTGTCTGCAAAAAGAAAAAGAAGAAAAGAAGAAAAAAAGGTCTTATCGCTGCCTCCGGAGCCCCAGCAGTGGCTGCGCCAGGTGGTGGTGGACCACCCCGATGCCACCTCTGGAGGCCCAGGAGCAGCTACACCGGACAGAGGGAGGCCTCACTGCCATCTCTGGAGCCCCGGCAGCAGCTGCACCAGGTGGCGGTGGACTGCCCCACCCCTGCCTCTGGAGGCTCAGCGCCGCCTTCGGAGCTCCCTGACCTGGACGTCAGGTAAGAGATGCTGGTGGGCAGAAATGAAAAACAGAACGGAATGGAAATTTCTATTTCATTTCATTTGGTTTTCCTTAGAGGGAGCTGTTTGTTATTCGTTTCGTTACCTAATGAAATGAATAACGAATAACAAAATGAATTTTTTATTCATTTCATGCCCATCTCGACTTGCCAGCACTGTCACCTCTGCTGCTGGGTATATGAGCAGACTTCTGGGCACTGTAATCCAAGAGCTCCAAAAATTCCATCCCTAGTTGGAAGTGACAAGAACAGAACCACTCAATCAGTGGGAATTTGAATGTCCTCCCCAATGTCCATTGTTTCAGTTGGCCTATTCTAGTTGCAGCTTATTATGCTAAGTAACAGGATTTCAGCCACCAGCTGGCCAAATGCCTCCGGTCTGCTTCCCAGTGCACGTGTGTAAATTCCTCATAGTGAATTTTGGAATATATACTATTCCCTCTGGATTTATACACCATAAACTACTGTACCTTCTTTTATCCTGTCAGCCATAATGGGGGCCATCCCTCACTGTTCATAAGGTCCCCCCCTCTTCCCCCACCCCTGAAATGAGCCATTTCCCTTCTTTGGCTCGGAAAGCAGAGGAAAGCCAACTAGGATGCTCAGTTAACATTGTTTCTGCAATCAAATGAGGGGGTTGCCGTAAGCAGACGTTAGACGCATGGCGACGAACAATGGCTGCCCCGGGAACCCCAGAGGTCATACAGAAGAACTGCTCTCTCCTCCCCTCTGCCAGCCCGGTCCCCAACTTTGGCACCTTGAGACAGCCTTCACAGAGAACAGAAACGGCAGTCAATTAGACCCAAAATATGAATCAATCCCCGCAAGTAAAATCCACATCCTCCTGGCCTGTGCCAGCGTTTGTTTAGTCAGCTGGTTTCTCCTTCTGACAAAGCTCTGGAGGGATAATTGCGTTTGCTGTGCAGTGCGGAGAAAAGCTAAACTGCACAAAATTAATATTGATTCCAATTAAGACATTTATCTCCCTGTGCTTTTCAACTCCACATCAAATGCAATCCTTGCTCAAGTTTATGCCACTGCAAACAAAATGATCCCCTGCAGCTTTTCTTCAGGTTTTCACACTCCGCCTCTCATTTACTTGTTTTGTTACCAAAAAAATAAAATAAACAAGAATCTGTGTGACAGGTGGGAAAAAACTTTAACAGGTACTGGAAATGAGAGAAGTCCACACTCACGGCAAGGGATCCAGATTTCCACTTGTTTTGTTTTTGCAAAGTGAGCATGAATGAATATGAATGAAACATCAAATAGTTGAGTTGGAGGTGGTCTTGAAGGTCATTGAGCCCAACTCCCTGCTCAATACAGGAACCCAAAGCAAAGCCGACGTGGCAGATGGTTGTCCAATTTTCCCTTGGATGGTGTAGCATTAAAATGCTTGCCCCTGGCTGTTTCATGGGCTAGTGACAAACACCACTTCTGATTTTCGCACTTTCGCTGCCACCAACTAGCTTCGCTAGCAAATTAAAGCTTCAGACTATTTTTAAGGTGAATAAAAATAAAAGAAGTTTATTGATTACATAGTTGATTCAAAATCATCAATGGTAACCCATTGAAGCATAAACAAAAAGATGAATCTCGCTCAAACCCACTTCAGTTTGATAACTAATAAAGTTGAATAATTGCACACCCAGTTCCTAAATTTACTAACTTTAAACACTTAGTTTTCCTCACAGACACTCTAAAATCCTTTCTCTTCCTTAGCCTGCTCTGATTCTCAGATGGTGCCAGATCCTTTTAGCCCCTATCTCCAAGTGTGGATATTTTTCTCAGACCCTATCTGACTAAAACTAGGCTGAGCAGTGCCTTAAATCCTCTCAGGCCACTCCCCAAGACTCTCATTGGTGCACAAACCCACCAATCAGCACAGACACCTCTCAAGCATTATTCATCATAACAGGTAAATGCCACCAGTATCGCTGAGGTCACCACCTCCCGAGGTCCATTGTCATACTGCTCTTACAGTTAGGAAGTTTTTCCTTTGGGGCAGCATCTTCCACTGCCGAACAGCTCTAACTGTCTGGTGGGGCTTTGTTTTATTTATTTATTTTTTCAGTGCTGTTCGGCACCTAAACTGGGGGGATGGTACACAGTTCCGCTCCGTGAATCCCTGCACGAGGAATTGAGCCAAAATTTGAAACTCTGAAACTGTTACCATGACCCCTTTCCTGGCCTCAGTGTTAGAACTGTGTGCAGGTGTTTGTTGTTGGACGATAACTTCATGAATTCCTACCGCTAATTGCCTGCGTCCACGGTGCAGGGAAGTTCAACCACTCTTCTGCCACCACTTCATTCAGCTCAGCAGGAGGTTCTCCTACTCATGGACAATAAGGACCATATCACCATGTTCCAGATCCCATTTCTCTCCCCCCACACACACACCCCAAACCCCAACCCGTTTCCCCGTGCATTTATTGCTGTATTTCAGAAAAAGACCGAATTTGTTTCGCAAAATTGCAAACGCACCCATTTCGGGGCTCACCATTCATCCTGCTTTAGAAGCTGCCTGCGACCACTGGCCCACCCTCTTGGGTGGAAGGCTGCCAGATGGCAACCGAATCTATCAACAGTGCTGCAGCTGCTGCTGTGAAAAATTAATTTTAATTCAAATTAGCATTGCCTCTCATCTCTCTGTTTCCTAGGACGGAGGAAGCAGCTGTGCAAAATATCTGTTGGGAGGTGGTGGTGGCGGCACGTGCCTGTTTCAAGCTCTGTCGATGAAGATGTTCACAAGATTCCTGGCTGGAAGATTTAGGAACAGGTAGGAAAGGGTGGAAGGCATCAGAGGCAAGATGGCTCTTCAGCCCCACACGACATGGAAGTAAAATGTCTGGAGGCCATTAATCTAGACAGATGACTCCCAAACTTGGGTCCCTACTAGATGTATTCTTCTTCTATGCAGAGGGCAATGTAGGGTGCTGCATCTAGGTAAAAAGAATGAATTGCATAGATATAGGACGGGAGACACCTGGCTGGAGAATAGCACATGTGAAAGGGATCTTGGAGTCTAGGTGTACTGCAAATTGAACATGAGTCAGCAGTGTGACACAGCAGTCAAGAGAGCCAATGCAATTCTTGGTTGCATCAACAGAAGCATAGTTTCTAGATCAAGGGAGGTTATAGTACCACTCTATTCTGCTCTGGTCAAACCCCACCTGGAGTACTGTGTCCAGTTCTGTGTGCCTCCATTTAAAAGGGTTGTTGACAACCTCAAGCGGGTGCAGAGGAGGGTGACCAGGATGGTTGAAGTTCTGGAATAAATGTCTTATGACTATGAGGAACGGCTTAGGGAATGGGGAATGTTTAGCCTTCCAAAAAGAAGGTTGAGTGGCGATATGATAGCCATGTTTAAATATTTGAAAAGATGTCATATTGAAGAGGGAACAGGTTTGTTTTCCCTGGCTTCAGAGACTAGGACTTGGAGCAATGGTTTCAAACTACAGGAAAAGAGATTCAATTTAAACAATAGGAAGAAGTAATGTTCTTTATTCACTTTATTCTGCTCTGGTCAGACCCCACCTGGAGTACTGTGTCCATTTCTGTGCACCTCAATTTAAAAAGGACATTGACAACCAGCTTAAATTCACAAAAACAAGGCAGATATAATGCATTCTGTGCATCCGTTGCATGAAACACATGAGAAATATGGGCAAGGCAGCTCACTCCTGTAGGCTCAGGTTTCATAACTGCATTGATCCCTCACTTCTAACAGAGTATTTTATTGACCAGATACATACATATTTGATCTCTCTGGGAATGCACATTAACACATTTTTAAAACCTCTGGATTATCTCTGGGAATGATCCTTAATGTTACTTCCCCAGCTGGTACATGATCTGTGGTCTAACATTACAGATGATGAGCAATGGGACTGCATAATAAGGATTATTGACTAAACGGTATACAAACGATGCCATGTCCCAGGAAGCTTAGTTTTCAGAGATCGGTTGCTTCATAAATAATCATTCTGATAAAAGGTTTAATGGCTAGATTTGTCTTTTATCATCACGCACTTGATATATTAGAGTTCAGGGGAATTTAAAAGCAAAGGGGGTAGTTATACTGTTTTGCTGTTCTTCTCCCAATGTGGTTATTGAACTGACTCCCACTATGTTGACCTTTGCCAACTATTTGGCCATCACTCAATTCCTGGGGTGCATTTTCCCTCCACCCCTGAAGCAGACCAGCAAAAGCGCTAGGATGGCAAAAAAGAGAGTCAATGAACCTGAATTAAATTTGTGGGTTTACTCATTAATTGAACAAAACAGACTCCCATGTAGTAAATCAGCAGGTTTCCTTTCTACAGCTGTTGGTCTGATTCAGAGTGTCCTTCTGCCCGGCTTAGGTCAAGTCATCTTGCCAATGCAACAATCCCAATTTCCCCTACCTTCTCAAGAAACTGGGGTCTGCCACTGAACACTCTTGTGATACGCCCTGTGTTTCTCCAACATTGGTCCATTCATGGTCAAACGACTTAGAATATTGTTACGAAAGGTTGAGCCCCCTTGCCCAAAACACCCCTGAGCTGTCACTCCTGCGTTTGAGATCTTGGCTTGTCTTCATCTATACAAAGTGTTGTTACATGAACGATGGAGATGGGCTCATAAGGCAGCATGGTGATTAAACTGCCAATGCATCAACCAAAACTCTGCCTAGGTTCAATCCCAGGTCGCTGGCTCAAGGTTCACTCAGCCTTCCATCCTCCCAAGGCCAATGAATGGAGAACCTAACTTGCTGGAGGTTGGCGGAGGGGAGTGAAGCAAGGTGTGGTCTTTGTAACTAAATTGAAAACTGCCCAAAGAGTGTTTTAAGCTCTATGGGGTGATATATAAGCAGCGTGATTTTCTTGACACAAGCACAAAAAGGTAGAGGGATCGATGGTCCATTGGAAGCTTTTGAAAGGAAATTGGATGGCTGTTTTTAACGGGCGATTCCTCCAGTCACAGGCAGTACTTTCCATGTACTCCCATACTTGAGACTTTGCTCATTTTCCTCTGTTCTTGCACCACTCTTTATGATTCCAGAACCTTTCCATGCCCTGAGAATATACCAGTGCTATTCATGGTCATCCATTTTTCTTTTCCAGACAATGGAAGCATTTATATCACTTCCCCCGAATCCGAGCGGTTGAAGCTTCACACGACGAGGGTGCTTTTAGTGACTTTTTTGATGCACCTCTCAGGGTCGGGACTCAATGGAAATCAGGGTGCCATGAATAGCTAATCAATCTCCCCCCCTTCCAAATTGACCTGCTTCCCTCTTTTGCCATTTCTCATTTGGATTGTGCAGAAGATTAACTGGAAACCTCCACCTCCTAGGCAGCATTAATGACAGCATGGCGAACCTCAGGTGAAAAAAAAAAGAGCTATGCATGGGAGCGCTCCTCTCGATTACCGACCAGAAGGATACAACAAGCTGCCATCACAAGATTCTGAGATGATTGTCTCCATTTGCCGAGTATGCCTCTCCTCCTGAGCGCAACTTTAATGAAGGAACTGTCCGGTAATAAGCACTTTAATATCTCTAGTAGAGTATTTTGCATTTTTGCTGTGGATGGGCATCCCTGATGTTCATTCCTTCTGGCTCTTGACCCTTGACCCTGTGACATCAATCTGCAGGAGAGGGGGGGGAGGCTCTGTGGGGAAACACTGCTTTCTTGATGGGGCAGAGTGGCGGGGATTTTTGACACCCCCAACCGTGTTAAGCAAAAGCCAAGCAAAGTGTTCGGCTCATATACCGACCCATCGTGATTAAAGCACTCTCTGGATGGTCTACAGTTTAATTATGCAGGCTACACATTGCCCGTACCCCCAGCGAGCTGGGTACTCATTGTAACCACCTTAGAAGGATGGAAGGCTGAGTGAACCTTGAGCCAGCTAGCTGGGATTGAACCCCAGGACATGAGCACTATTAGAGCGGCAGTACAAGAATTCAACCACTGTGCCCACAAGGCCCATAACATTACAAAAAATGACATGAGCACTAGTGGCTTATAGCAGATATAGGAAATATATCCTGCATCCTAGCCTAGAATTCTAAGGAGCTGTTCAAGGTGATGAACCATCTGAGCTATCCGTGACATATCAGGAAAGGGATCTTGGTGTGTTGGTGGACAGCTCCATGAAGGTGTCTACCCAGTGTGTGGCAGCCGTGAAGAAGGCCAATTCCATGCAAGGGATTATCAAAAAAGGGGCTGAAAATAAAACGGCCAACATTATAATGCCGTTATACAAAACAATAGTAAGGCCCCACCTGGAGTATTGTGTACAATTCTGGTCACCGCATCTCAAAAAAGACAGAATGGAACTGGAAAAGGTGTAGAAGAGAACGACTAAAATGTTTGCTGGGCTGGGGGACCTCCCTTATGAGAAAAGTCTAAAACATTTGGGGCTCTTTAGTCTGGGGGGATATGACTGAGACGTGCAAAGAGTCAAGTGGATAGAGGGACAGTCTTCTCCATCTACCAGAACTAGGGGATATCCACTCAAATTGAGGGCTCGGAGAGTAAGAACAGACAAAAGAAAATATTTTTTCACCCAGTGCGTTGTTAGTCTGTGGAAGTCCCTGCCCCAGGAGGTGATGATGGCATCTGGCCAGGATGCCTTCAAAAGGGGATTGGACAGATTCCTGGAGGTAAAGGCCATCGCAGGTGACAAACCATGATGGGGATATGTGTTATCTCCAGGCTTAAAACTGGGGTACTTCAAGGACCAGATGCATGGGATTGGTATCAAGAGACAGATATCTACTCTCGTGCACTCCCAGATGCATTTGGTGGGGCCACTGTGAGATACAGGAAGCTGGACTAGATGGGCCTTTGCTCTGATCCAGCAGGGCTCTTCTTATGTTCTTATGTTCTCCAAAACAGATCTGGTACCTCATATCAGAGCCATCCTCCTCCTGGGACTACGGGTGAAGAGGTTCCTCTACGAATGTAATTCCCTCACAGCACTTAGTTTTTGCATCATCATAACAAGAACTCGAGAACTGCAGTGTCCCCACACTGAGTGCACATACTGCCCGACCAGAAAGCTCTCAGACATGAGATGAAGGCAGTATCACTTTTTGCTTGACCTCCTGAACAAACAGCTAACCAAAGGCATACCAGTTCTGGTACTGTGTCCAGTTCTGTGCACCTCAATTTAATGATGACAACCTCGAGCGGGTCCAGCGGAGGGCAACCAGGATGGTTGAAGGTCTAGAGCAGTGATGGCGAACCTTTTAGAGATCAAATGCCCAAACTGCAATTCAAAACCCACTAATTTTTTTGCAAAGTACCAATACAGTAATTTAATCTGTATACAGGTAGCTATGAAGGGGCTATGTTGGGTGCCCACAGAAAGGGCTCCAAGTGCCACCTTTGGCACCCGTGCCATAGGTTTGCCATCACTGGTCTAAAGGAAAGGTCTTATGAGGAGCAACTTAGGGAACTCAGAATGTTTACCCTTTCAAAAAGAAGGCTGGGGGGGGATGATAGCCATGCTTAAATAGTTGAAAGGATGTCACATTGAAGAGGGAACAGGATTGTTTTCCATGGCTTCAGATGCTAGGACTCAGGGCAATGGTTTCAAACTACAGGAAAAGAGATTCCATTTGAACATTAGGAAGAACTTCATGACGGTTGGAGCTGTTTGGCAGTGGAAGATGCTGCCCCAAAGGAGGGTGATGGAGTCTCCTTCTTTGGAGGTTTTTAAGCAAAGGCTGGATAGAGATCTGTCAGAAATACTGTGATGGGGGTTCCTGCATGGCAGGGGGTTGGACTGGATGGTGCCTCTTCCAACTCGATGAGTCTATGCTTCTATGATTCTATTCTAACTGCTCCTGATAGCGCTATCTGGCAATTTTCTTCTAAAGCACCTTGTAACAGAGAGTTCCACAGTTTAACTGTACACGGTGCCAAGTGGTTCTTGGTATGTGCCCTGTTCTGACACCTCTCATCTTGAACCAAGATGGCCCCTGCTTCTACCATTATAAGAGAGAAAAACACTATCCTCCCCATGCATAATGTCATAAATATCTGTCATGTCTTGTCTTATTCACCTTTCTTCTCTGCTAAAAAACACCCAACATCGTAGCCTTTTCTCGTTCAAAAGAAGCATTGTTCTAAAATTAACACTCCCTAACTATGCCAGATAGAGAGAAGACAATGCACCAGAAAGAATGTAATCACTTATCGTCTGTCAGCACATTTTGTATTTATCAGGCACTGGAAAACAGCTCAAGAAATAACTACATGGCTGTGCTGTGAAAAGTGTTATGTATTGCTTTGGCTGAATAATTCCATTGACCTCCGCCTTGGAGGTTGACTCTTCCTTGGTTTTCTCCACCTCACCGCACTCCGAGACTGTACAAGGAACAACTGTTTCTTCAAGAGTTTGAGTAAGCACCAGGCATGGAGGGGGATGCTGTAGGTCACAGAACTGACACTGAAGACCTTCCATCAGCACTGTATTTGCTGAGGCATGGCTTTCCCAGGTCAGCTAATTGAGTATACGGGGAGCTGTCATCATCTTGAGTGCTCCTCACCAGAAAGTGCTGAGAAAGTGTCATTCAGAATAGGTTTATAGAGATGGGCACGACTTAGCGGTATTCCTGTTTCCATTTCCGTTACTCGTTTCCGTTACGCAACGGAAACGGTAACGGGAATTACTCCGCCAGAACTCGAACTCGAACCGATGAACGAATAATTTGGTCTGATTTGTCGTGGTCGTTCCTGGCATCACGGCGATCCTGCGATGCCAAGTGGCACAGAAAAAAAGTTTTTAAAAGTTAAAAAAAAACCGATTCCCGGCCCTAAAAGCAGGCGAAAACTGTCTGAGGGCACCTACCAGGCCAGAAGGGTGTTTTATTTGGGGGGGGGGGTTCCCCGCCCCTTCTCCTTGGCTAGTGCTACTGCTGCGCTACTGGTACCAGGCCGGGGGGGGCATCGTCTCGTCTGCCTTTGCCATGCGGTGTGCGGGCGGGGGGATCCAAAATGGCGGCCACAATATTTTTTTTGAAATCGTGGCCCAAAACCCCACCAAAGCACCACAGAAACATGCGAAAATTAGCTATTTTAAATGCTTGAATTTTTACAGTAGCAGCAGTGAGTTTTTCTTGCAAAAAAAGTCTCCGTTGATTTTATTTTATTTTATTTTATTTTATTACACCTGCGCATTCGCAATGATGGGCTCGCCCATGGGAGTGGACCATGCAAATTTTCCACCAATTGAATGGCCACTTGGCCAGGTTGACCACAGAGACTTCTGGGATGTGCCAATCGGGCATAAACAGCCCACTAATCGTAGCCCGAACCCGAACCCTAAGCCTAACCCTAACCCATACGCCAGTACACTGTCCTTCTAAGTGGGTCAGAGAGGCACCCAAAGGTGTACCCCAATACTCACCCTAACCTCACCTGTAACTAGCCTAACCCTAGCCCTTGCGCTAACCCTCTCTTAACCCTAAGCCAGATCTGTACTTGCATTGCACACGCAAGTACGTTTCCCTTCTTAGTGAGACGCAGTGGGTGCAAAGAGTCTGCTAGTCCGTCACTTGTGTCTCTGGCTGACTCCTGCAGCTGCCTCCAGGAGCCTGCTACC
This sequence comes from Phrynocephalus versicolor, assembly GCA_023846285.1. Lineage (NCBI taxonomy): Eukaryota > Metazoa > Chordata > Lepidosauria > Squamata > Agamidae > Phrynocephalus > Phrynocephalus versicolor. The sequence continues at coordinate 449,139 of JAHTLZ010003423.1, read as the reverse complement.
CCCCCCAAACCAGTACTAACGACAACGAAAAAACGAAAAAACGAACCAACTAATTTTTGCAAATTTTCACGAAAAACGGAAACGAGCCGAAATGGACCCGTCCTGAAAAACGACAACTCGAAAAACAAATTTTCCAAGTCGTGCCCATCTCTATAGGTTTAAATAGAAAATGTGGACAAGAAGGTATTTCTAGCTGCAACCTATTGTCTCCTCCTGAAGCTGAACAGTCTGCAGAGAAGAGTGATGCATGGGATCCTGATTTTTCAGGACCCCTAGGTTGCATGGACATCCTGCATGTGTTTCTGCAGGATGAATCTTGAGAACGTTCCTCACTCGATGGTGATGGTGACAGAACAAGGTCTAGGACTTTTTCTCTGCTCCCAACTTTCAAATCAGCCCTCCATCATTTATTGCTGAGCTCTGTGGGAGTCACAAGTAGGGATGGTCATTTTGATTTGGAGACGGTAGGTTACGAAATGAACCAAGTGAGCCCAGGTGGTCCTCGGAACAGGATGATGCATGCAGATCCAATCGCTTTGCCTTTCTCTGTCTCGTGAAGGGTTAAAATCCAGCGAGGAAGCATGCGGCAATGTCATCTGTGCTAGATCTGTGATGCTGGCCAATCAGGAGCTGTGAAGGGACAGGCATCGTCCTGCCTCCCTTTCTGATTGGCCAGAAGCACGAAGCAGGAAAGATGAACTCACAGTGAATATAAGAACATAAGAACATACGTAAGAAGAGCCATGTTGGATCAGGCCAAAGGGCCATCTAGTCCAGCTTCCTGTATCTCACAGTGGCCCCACTAGATGCGTCTGGGAGCACATGAGACTAGATATCTGTCTCCTGATACCACTCCCCTGCATCTGGCCCTTGAGGTACCCCGGTTTTAAGATTGGAGTTGATACATCTCCCTCATGGTTTGTAACCTGTGCTTCCTCATTGGATTTTAACCCTGCGTGAGACAGAGAAAGGTAAAGCAATTGGATCTACGTATATCAGCCAGTTCCAAGGACCAGCTGGGCTCGCATGGTTCATTTCGTAACCTACTGCTTCTGAAACATAATGTCCATTCCTAGTCACAAGGGACTGGTGGGGGGGGGGGTTGAGAGCCACCATATGCAAAGCCTAATTTGCATAAGACTACTTGTCTCACAACCCGTTGGAGCTCCCATGGAGCTTTGCAATTCCTACTGCCTGTCAATCACTTGAAACTTTGTGTTTATGTCTACTTATAACCGTGTTGCTTTAATGTAATGTTGTCTATTAATGTTGTAAGATGTCCCTCATGTCCTTGTTCTCAAGTACTTGAACATGTCTTAATTGTACTGAACTGTATATTATCCCTCATTACTGTAAGCCACCTTGGGTCCTTTTCCAGGGAGAAAGGCAGGGCAAAAATACTCTAAATAAATAAATAAATGGTTGTGGAGAACTTGGAGCGCCTAGGGGGCAGATACAAAAGAAGGTTACAGTGAGATTTTGGAGGCATAAAATACAGAGACTGCCTGAAGTATTTGCTGCAAACATTGCCTGCGTAATCTGTTACATCTAAACAGAATGTCCGTATTTTGATGCAGTATCGGAACATGGCCAGAGATGTTGGAGTAAGCAATCCACATTGGCCTTCTCTTTGCGGGCCTTCTGGAAGATGCTCAGTGCTGTCAATAAACCTCAAAGGTCTTCATCATTTAACATTTCCCTGGTTAATGGCGGGGCACTAACGCTGAATCTCCTTAACCCACTAATAAATTTTGCAAGCCAATTTATCACCAATAATATCAACAGGCATATTAAGGTCCTGAGCCTGCCGTAAATCTGTCAGACGTCAGTGAAAATTATGCAAGGAAATAATCTCATTAAGAGGGACTAAATGAGTGCTCGGGCAGAGGGGGTTGCCTATATATAATGGCCATAGACTCTAGATGTGGCATGATCAACTGAATTAAAACGGCCAAATTAACTGTCTGAAACGTCTTTAGTCAAAACCAGTCCAAGTCCTGTGACCCTCCTAGCTTGGCCAAGGCTTTCCTTAAATGCTCCCATGCACACACAATTTGCCACTCAATGGAACATGTTCAGAAAGCAATCCAGATGCAGAGACATCCCTTGGCTTTGCTTCAGTTGGTGCTGTCACCAAGGAAGGGTGGATATGTTTTACAGCCTCAGATCCAAAATAAGCAGTGATATAAGCCCCTTCCATACTGGGTTGCAACTCAAGAAGTGAAATCTGGTTTATATTATCACAGAATCAAATTCATTGGGAAGGTGCTATAGGTCAACAAAGGGCATTTTATGAAGGTGGTCCCGGTTCCAACTTCCAACTTCTCCAAGTTAAGAACAGTGTCTGAAGTCCTAGAGAAATCTCAGAACTCATGAGAGTTGACAGCAGAGAATTTTGGCGGCTCTGATATCAGTAGGAGTGAATCCGCTCGGCTCTCTCCGGACTTTGGAGAATCTATCCAAACCTCCTCCTTTGGAGGTTTTTCAGCAGAGGCTGGAAGGCCATCTGTCGGAAATACTGTGATCGGGTTCCTGCACAGCAGGGGGTTGGGCTGGATGGTCCTTGAGGTCTCATCCAACTGGATTCAGTACCTTGGAGAGTTCCTTGGAAAGCTAAACTAAAATTCAGTGTGGCCTCTCTTTCCATTTGACACTGGAATCATTAGCCTCCAATGACTGGGCTAAAGACACCCATGTTCCTCAGAGCTGTGAAGATTGAATGCACCAGGCCAAAGTCATTGTTTTCAATGGCCACCTCAGTGCTGGGATGCCTGTGTGTCAGTTTCATTCATCCATCATGGCTGAAAAGCTCATCAACTGAAGTACACGGACCAAGTATTGGAAACTGCCCATGCACTAACAGCAGTGGTTTCCAACCTTGGGTCTACTATGCATAGAATCATGGTAGAGTTGGAAGGGACTTGGAGGTCTTCTAGTCCAACCCCTTTCCCAAGGCAAGAGACCTCTTACCATCCCAGGCTTATGGATGTCCAATCTCTTCTTGAAAACCTCCAGCGATGGGGCAACCACAACATTGAGAGGCAAGCTGTCCCACTGTTGAATGGCTCTCGCTGTTAGGAGATTTCACCTTATTTGCAGGTTGACTCTCCCTCTAGGGAGTTTCTACCCATTGGTGAATGCTTCTGGGGGTTTTAGTCCAAGAACATCTGGGGACCCAAGTTTGAGATCCTTTGCCCTACATAATTAAGAGGTAATAATAATCAAAGTTACATTTGGTCTAAGGCTTACAAAAAATCAAATTCTTAAAAAGGAAGCTTAAGAAGCCCATGGTTTAAAAATATATTCATCCATTCTTTCCGGAGATTAATCAGCAAGGTCGCCTCTTAGTTGCTTTGATAGACCCTCCTTATTTACATATAAAGTCAAAACTAGACTATGGGTGATACCTTCATAGGTTGCTAGTAGAAAAATAAAAAAAGTTGCTGAGCTTTTGAGAACCCATTGTCTAGTTTTGACTTTGTTTGTTTTAATGGTTGTACGGCTCCAAAATCTTTTTTACTACAATAGAACACAGATACCATAAAGGGAGCTGCCTCCAGCATGAAGAAGGCAAGGGGAACATCTACAGCAGCAGGACATTAACACTAGGTACTGTGATATCATTTTCCTTCTATTCGGCTTTAAATGGATCTACCTAGTGGGAAATATTAAAATATTCCCCCCCCCCCAAAAAAAAAACTTCCCCCCCCCCCCCCCCAGCCTGTATTTTGTGGTTTTCCATCAACCTCCTGCTTCTAATTCGTCTCTGGCCAGCCAGGAGCCTTGTGCTTCGAAGAGCCAATAGAGATGATGGTTATAAGCAGAGAGGAGGGACCCACACCATGCAGCTCTTTGTTTGAATCAGCCTGTTTAGTCCAGCACCAACGGACCGTGGACCATGCTGCTGTGTGCCTTCCATGAAGAAAACCTGGCGTCCATCTTGCCAGATGAACTTTTAAGAACTTTCTCCTGGCAAATTACATCCCTTGCCATGTTTGGACTTTTATAACCGCTTTGAGAAAGAGGACTTGTGTTCTCGAAAGCTCAGCAACTTTTTTATTTTTCTACTAGCAACCTATGAAGGTATCACCCATAGTCTAGTTCTGACTTTGTTTGTTTTAATGGTTGCACGGCTTTAAAATCTTTTTTACTTATTTACATATAAGCATCCTAGCAAGATCCTGGAGATTTTCCTTTTTTTAACAGGAGCTAAACTATAAAACTAGGACCTGAAGCCTTGCATTGAGGGCTTTCTCTACATGTAGTTGTCTGTAGATGTGAATCCATCATATGGAACTCCTTGAGTGCAGAATTCTGGGAGCTGATGTCCAACACACATACCCAAGGGTCCTTTAGTTGCAGAAAACTATATGATGGTCAAGGAATCATGCTGGCCTTTGACTGTGTATGTTCTAAGTAGAGATGGGCACGACTCAGTGAAATTTTCGTTTTCGTTTTCATTTTTTGTTTTCGTTACGGAACGAAACGAAAAACGAAAATTGGTTCAAAAATGGAACGAAAACGGAAACGAAACGACTAATTTCGAGCCAATTTTCATTTTTCGTTACGGGAAAAGCATCTAATAGCACTAAATGGGGAGAAATGAAAAAATTTTCATTTTCGTTTTCGTTTTCGTTTTTGTTACATAATAAACAAAAACGAAAAATTTTGAAAATTAGCTCACGAAAACGGAAATGAGCTGAAACGGACCCCTAAACGAAAAACGAAAAATGAAAAACCATTTTTCCTGAGTCGTGCCCATCTCTAGTTCTAAGGTTTTCATATGCCCAACCCCTCAAGGACACTTGGAGAAGATGGAGTCAACTCTGGCACAAGAGGTCCAGATTAGCACCTTCAACTGACTTGGCCATGCCATTATCAACACACAAAAGGAGAAAAACCCAATGGCCATTTGGTTGTCACAAATGGAATGTCAAAGTTGAACCGCATGTATTGAATGCTGTCTTTAATTGCACACTGACAAGTCTGGGTGTCAGATGTGGATGGATGTCCTCAGGGAGCTTTCATTCACTTTGACGGCCACCATGCAAAGAGAAATAGAATGATGAATATAATCTGACATAATAGCTTTGCAGATGGACAAGCCAGCTTGTAAAGTTCTGAGCAGTCACTTTCAGACTGCCCTATTTTCCTTCCTTCTGGTACTTCCGTTTTGGACTGAAGAAGAACAGAGAACTTCAGAGAAAGGTGCTGAAGATACTCCCACAAACCACATCCAATGCTTGGATTATACACAACAAGTGGGTGGTGCAGTGCGGGCTCTAAGAAATGCTCTTGAAATCCGTATTTGGGAAGCGCTGTCCATGGAATACACAATGGTTAGAAATTGTTGTCTTTCCCTAGAAATTTTCACAAGGTGAGATGGCTAATAGAGATGGGCAACAACAAAAAAATGAAACACTATTTTGCCATTTCGTTACATGTGCTCTAGACGGCTAAACCACCACACCCCTTTTTATATAGTGGATTAGCTTGACCTATTTGCCTATCTGAGAAGAAGCCAGTGACTGCATTCAGTTCTTTGCTAGAGATGGGCACAAAATGAAAAATGAAACACTGTTTTGTCATTTCATTTTTGTAACATTTAATTTTGTTCTGAAACGAAACGGTAGAAAGGGTTTTGCGATGAAACAAAATGAACTGCCATTTTGGGCTCTAGAAACGAAAAAATTCATCCGAGAGGCACCAAATTTGATGGGTAGCTTCATTGGACTCTTTCTTTTAAGCTCTCCAAATTTGGAGAGGGTTGAGATTCAGGGGGCAATGTTATTAAACTCCAAAGTGGGTCCCCCCATGGAAAAAAGAGGAAAGAGGTGGCCTTTAAAACTCAAGCCTCTGGGCTGTGGAACATGGAGGAGGGGGAGTTGAGGTGAGTGATGATATGTCTTCCTTGGCAGGGTTGCTAAGCGATAAAGCAATAAAAATCCCAGTTTCACTCTCTGAAAGGCCGTTACTTCACGAGCCGCTCGCTTCGCGGTAAGCCGTCATTTGCGTGCGAACCGACCGCTTCAGTCCGCACGCTCCTCCCTTTTGGCTGCGACGTCACCCCGACCACGCCCCCTTTAGCGTGCTCCAACCAGGGCAAGTGATGCCCCTGGCGGAGGACGGGAATCTCTTCGCTTCGCATCTCGCTTCGCACCCAGCGCCACGTGTGGTCTCAGTTTTTGGCTTTTATTTCAAGTTTTTTTAAAAAATATTCAAACAGGGATATCGATGCATCGCTATATTGTTTCATCGCTTTGCGCTGTTACTTCCTCGCTCAAGTAGCAGCGGCGGCGGCGGTGGCGGCAGCGGCGGGCGCAGGAGGAGCCGCTGCTGCCTCGCCCGGCCAGAGCAGGGCACCCGGGGCAGGCAGCGTGCAAGCGGCGGAGGGCGGGCGGCTGTGCCATGCGGGGCTCCCCCCGAGTAGCGGCGGCGGCGGCGGCGGGGGGCTGCCAATGATGCCAGGAAACAAAACACAGGATCGTACAGTAACCACGCTCTGTCGTGAATGACAGCCAAGCATTGATGCATCGATACACCGGTCCCTTTTTTTAAAAAAAAATCAAAGAACGCGGGAAACGGGGGAAGAACATCAGTGTTTTAATGCGAATGGAGCTCGTGAGGTCATTCTCGATTCGAACGGAAAAGCGGCCCGCGTGAGTACAGGGAAAAAGGGGTGGGGGCGAAGGGAGACCACGTGATCGCCTTCGCATTCAAAGCGAAGGCAATCACGCTGCGAAGCGAAGAGCCTCGTGAAGTGACGGCCAAAGTGCAAGAGAAAATGGATGGCCCCAAGTCTGTGCTTCCTTCCTTTAGGGGAAGGCAAGCAGAAAGAGAACAGAACGGAATCATTTCAGAACTCGCCTCAACCCTCTCGCCTCTCCATCACAGAGGGGAATGAGGCTTGAATTTAAAATGTTTGCCCTTGCGTTCGCTGCATCTACTCTTTGACTTTGAAGCACACATCAAAGAAAACAAAGAAAACAAAACAAAAGACAAAAAAATGTGGCACCTTCAAGACTAACTTTCATATTTTAATGCAACATTTTGTGGACACATCCACTTCTTCAGACATATCGCAGAAGAATGAGGTGTCCAATGTGCAGAATGAGGTGTGCAATTGAGTTCGGCTTGACTTCTGGACCTGCTTTAGGATTTCCTTTGTGCTGATAATCAACAATTGAGTTGCTTCTCTTGTGTTGACTCTTGAGCAAATTATGATGTCTTACTATTAGGGCCTGGACTCCAGATTAAAAAAAAACAAACAATGTGTTAGTCATGCTCAAGCAATTCATTCTTTCTGGTTCCTGAATCCTGATAGAAATGGACCTAATTTTGAGCGAATACGCAGATCAGATCTGAGTTATCTGAACAACGTTGCCCTTTCGTGTCTCCTGTAAGCTTCTTCATCCCTTGTGTTTGAAAATGAAAAAAAAAAGTTTGAAAAAAGACGAGGCGGTGTTTTAGATTTGATCTGTGCATTTTCAGGAAAGGGGCAGACAAAGCATGATTCAGTATGTGATTATCTTCCCGCAAATATCCCGTGCTCAAGGACAGCCATTGCTACTGACCTCGGGGAACTGGTTGGGAATTTCATAGGGTTCATATTAAAAAAAAAAAAACCAAGACGTTTTCCAAAACACATGAAGATTGGAGATGGGCACGAATGGGGACAATATTGGCAGCATGTGGAAATCCTGTGGCTCTGGGAGTTGAGTCATGGCTACTGGACTTCTTTTTTTGAGAGATAGAAACGTTTCGCTGTTCATCCAAACAGCTTCATCCGAGTGTAGCTAGTGCAAGAGACCTCCTTATAGTCAGCTTGACCTCTTGTCCCCTGGTCTGATTGGCTCATAAGATGAACAAAGCCTTAATAGGCTCGTTAGGGAGACATTAGTGTCCATGGCCTTAAGGTAAACAATGGCCTAAGGTGCTGAAACCCATCAAGAATGGGTCGTTAGCTGTGACCTGGTGGTGAAGGCTCCTTGATTTGCCTGGGTACTGTGGAAAGGACAGCCTGATAAGTAGCAGACAGACTATGCCGGAGCCCCCCACCTCTGTTGAGGGAGGGATTTTCAATGCTAACATGAATGGCTTCCCTTACTCCTCTCTCAAACCACCTCTCTTCTTTGTCTAGTATGTGTACATCCTCATCTTTGAAAGAGTGGCCTTTTTCCTTCAAATGGAGGTGTACTGCTGATTCTGGTCCTGAGCTGTTACCTCTCCTATGTTGGGCCATTCTTCTGTTTAATGGCTGTTTAGTTTCTCCAATGTAGAGGTCTGAACACTCTTCACTGCATTGGACTGCATATACTATATTGCTCCTTTTATGGTTTGGTATCGGATCCTTTGGGTGGACAAGTCTCTGCCTTAGTGTGTTCATGGGTTTGAAATAAACAGGGATGTGGTGTTTGCCAAAAATCCTGTGGCTGTTAAAAAAAACCCTCTATCTATGGGCGTGAAGATTCTCAGTCATCCATGTGAGGTTATCTGGAAGTTGAGTCATGGCAGCTGGGCTTCTTTTCTTGAGAGATCGAAATGTTCCGCTACTCATCCAAGCAGTTTCGTCAGTCTGAGAAAGTTAGTGGCAAGGCCTCCAATTTATAGTTCACCTTGATTTCACATACCCCTGGTCTTAATAGGCCCATAAGTTGGACAATGGCCTGAACAGGCTTGTCAGACTCCTCTAACTAGGGCAGGGACGGATAAAAGTTCAAGGACTTACAGAGCAGAAAGAGCTTCAAGTCTCTCCCCCCCACCAGTAGATGACCCCTTATTGGTTAGTTTCTCCTCAACGGGCACTTACTGTCTCAAAAAGCCAGAGACAGACTGAATGAAAAGGTGTCCATTTTGCTCGCCTTTCTGAAGAGATCAAAACCAAGCAGCTGATCTGCTTACATGAACACAGCTTACCTAGTTAACTAGCTTCGTGAGATGACTCACTGACTCACGTGAATTGAATCTGGACTGGGAAAAGGCAGGCAAAAGAGACTTGAGTAGAGAGGTGTGATTCTCTTCAAATTCTAAAGCAGAGTGGGAACCATTGGCTCCTACCAGATTCATTGACGCTCGCCCGAGTCTAGAAAGGAGTGCAATCTTTCCGACAGAAAGCAGTCATCAAGTTGCCCTTCCCCCATTGCATAGGTGGATAGGATGATGGCCTTAAGAGCCACTGACTCTTTAGTGAGCCATGGAAGCCATTGCAGCCACACCATAGAATTCCCCTTTCGTAATGCTGTTAGTAGTCTGTGGAACTCCCTGCCACAGGATGTGGTGGTGGCATCTAGCCTGGATGCCTTCTAAAAGGGATTGGACAGATTCCTGGAGGAAAAGTCCATCACAGGTTACAATCCATGATGGAGATGTGTGTCATCTCCGGGCTTAAAACCAGGGTACTTCAAGGACCAGGTGCAGGGCAGTGGTAGGAAGAGACAGATATCTAGTCTCGTGCACTCCCGGACACATTTGGTGGGGCCATAGTGAGATACAGGAAGCTGGACTGATCCAGCAGGGCTCTTCTTATGTTCTTATGTTCTTATGTTTAATGTTTGTGGCTTTCTCTGGGAGAACAGTTCTGCAACGTTTAAGCTGCCCCTGCCGTCCCCCATGTCAGCATATACTTGAGTCGCCGAACCTCCTGTGCATTTCCGGTCTCCTCAATTTGGCCAGGGCTTCCAGATGCATCACAAATAAAGAGTAAATAATCATAAAATCTCATCGAAATGCCAGGCAAAGACCGGCAGGCTGGTAGAATGAGGGCCATTTCTCTGCTCTGCTGAACATAAGCACACCATTATGGCTGAAACCCCGTCTGGTTTGACATGTCAATGAGACCCTTTGGATGGATTAATCTCCCGATTATTGGCAAGGTTAGGGGAAGTTAATCATATCAACAGAAGTTTGCGTCGTTTAAAAGCCATCGCTCACCGGATGCCGCCACAGACCCGTGGAGGAGGGTGGGGGGAGGATTAAGCCAGCCACAAAGCCATCGATGTTAGAGTGCCAGGTGGAAAATCAACAGAAAGGCGAGATAAATGCATAGCAACTAGAGATGGGCACGACTCAAAAATTTTTTTTTCATTTTTCGTTTGTCATTTAGGGGTCCGTTTCGGTTCGTTTTTGTTTTTCAGGGTTTTTTGCACATCTTCGTTTTCGTTTTGTTACGAAATGAAACAAAAAAAAACAAAACGAAAATGATTTTTTTTGTTTCGTTAGCATTCTTTTCAATGCAATGTGTCCGCCGTAACGAAAACGAAAAACACGGTAAAAATTCCATTTCATTTCCGTTGTCGTTTTGCTTCTGAATTTTTTTTCGTTTTCGTTTTTGTTGTGAAACGAAATGAAAAAACAAAAAAGAAGAAGAAAATTTCACTGAGTCATGCCCATCTCTAATAGCAACCTTTATATGTAGCAAAGCATTGCCCGGTCTCCCTTGTGTTTGTTGCTCCCCCCAGTGCAAAAAAAAAAAACTAGGAGAACACTTTTTGCTTTAGGATCTTGTTGTTTTTTGTCCTAGCAAGAAGACAATTGTTATTTTGGATATTAAAGCGAATGACACATTTCTTCCCGTTTCCCTTTGAAATGCTTTCTCTTTTATACCTCCTTTACGGTTCCACACTAGGGAAAAGCAGAGGTTTGGGGCTTCTGATCGAGCAGCTCCAGAGCAGGGGAAAAGGCGAGGCAAAGGGGCCAGTTTGTAAAAGTTCAGCCGAACCAGCAACTAGAGATGGGCACGACTCAAAAAAATAATTTTCCATTTTTGTTTTTCGTTTAGGGCTCCGTTTCGGTTCGTTTTCGTTTCTCGGGGGGGGGGGTTCCCGCAGTTTTCGTTTTTGTTTTCGTTACAAAACGAAACAAAAAAACAAAACAAAAATGAGAACTTTTCATTTTCGTTAGCATTCTTTCAATGCAATGTGTCTGCCGTAACGAAAACGAAAAACACAGCAAAAAAAATTGTTTCGTTTTCATTTTCGTTTTGTTTTCTGGAAAATTTTCGTTTTCGTTTTCGTTGCGTAACGAAAACGGAAAATGAAAATGAAAACGAAAATTTCGCTGAGTCGTGCCCATCTCTACCAGCAACCAAGGCAAGGGTGATCAGCTACTCTGTCCCATTAGAAAGCTCCAAAGGCAGGGGTCAAATGAATCAGTTCAGCACACATCATATCTTCAATGCTTTCCATCCATAACCAAGGGCTTTTTATACCTTAGATTTCTGAAGCTGCTACCAGGACTCAGCTGCAGATGTCTGAGCAGCCGGTGGACGAACTCAGCACAGGAATTGGCCCTTAGGTCTCACTGAGCTCTAGTAAAGATGGGCACAAACTGGTTCACCCCAGTTCGTAAAAGCCCTTTGCCCTGGTCCTGTGGCTCAACCAGCCATGCAGCAGGCCTGGCGTGCAAGTGCTCTGCTCCTCCTCAACTTGATCTTCCACTCCCAGCCAGAGCTCAGGCTTCTCTATCCAGCCTTATTCAGCTGATCTCCTGCTCAGATCAAAGGGCCGGGCAGAGGCGTCTGTGCTCCTGCCGGTGACTGGGAGATTAGCCGAGAAGTGGAACGAACAAGCAGGCATCATCATCATCACCATCACGCAGCAAACAAGATAACTACGTTGGATTTTGGATTACAAATCACTATTCAAATGCTTCCAAGCGTTTAGAACTATGTCATGTATCTGCAAATTAAGCGGGCAGATCCCAGTAAGGTGGCCTTCTGAAGCTGACTGACGGTGACTTTGTCAACTCCAATTTCTTCTAAATACTGGCTTAGCTCTTTAGGCACTGCACCCAGCATGGGACCACCTGTACCAGTGGTACTGGGATCACCTGTTCCGGTTTATGCCAGAGTCTCTGAAGTTCAGTTTTCAGATCCTGATATCGGGTAATTTTATCAAGTTGTTTCTCGGTGATTCTACTATTACCTGGTATAGCCACATCAATGATCCACACTTTTTTCTTCTCCACAATCACAATATCCAAGGTATTATGCTCCCAAACCCTGTCTGTCTGTATTTGGAAGTGCCAAAGTAATTTTGCATGATCATTTTCCATCACTTTTTTCAGGCTTATGATTCCACCAGTTCTTTGCTACGGGCAGATGATAGTTCTGACACAAATTCCAGTGGACCATTTGCACAACTACATTATGGTGCTCTTTGCAATCACTCTGAGCAATTTTCTTGCAACAGCTCAACATATGGTCGATAATTTCATCCGCCTCTTTACAGAGTCTACATGTGGGGGACTCAGCTGATTTTTCTATTCTAGCCTTAACTGCATTTGTTCTAACAGCCTGATCTTGAGCTGCAAAAATCAGGGCTTCTGTGTTGTTGTTGTTGTTGTTGTTGTTGTTGTTGTTGTTGTTGTTGTTG
>JAHTLZ010003423.1:416828-433845 GCA_023846285.1 Phrynocephalus versicolor | reverse complement strand
TATCTATCTATCTATCTATCTATCTATCTATCTATCTATCTATCTATTGCACAATGCCCAGTGCACTAAATTTGCAAATCTATCCCATCTAAGTTTGGTAATCTGTTTGTGCAATCTTTGGGCATTCACAGGTGCAGTATGGCATGGTTTCATCTTTTTCTCATCAAGGTCGAAATTTGCCATTGGCACTAATTCCCTGATTTTTAGCTTTTATCACATTGATTTGGCATGCTTGTTCATGGGCAGCAAAAGTCAAGCTTCTGGTTTCTTTGGGCCTTTTCACACGACCCCTAAGATCCGCTGGCCACTTAAATTCGGACCAGAGATCTTAGGGGTTCGTTGCTCTTCCTTCCTCCCCACCACTCCGCACTTCCTTGCTCCTGTCTGCGTGAGGGGAGGGAGGAAGAAAGAGAGGAAAAAATGCAGGCTCACCTCCAAAGCCGCCCGGAGCCCCGTCGTCATCCTGATTCCTTCTCTTAAAGGGGCGGGAGGCAAAAAAAATCAAACAGAAGCGAGGAGAGCCCCGCACTGACCAGATTAAATCTGGACCTGGGGATTTTCTCCCTCCTCAAGCAGGTACAAGAAAAGTGCACTGGGACGCACTTAGGTGGGCATGGTCGCACTTAATTTCCTGCAAACTCCGGAGCTGGTGGGAAAACAATTGTAAGCTCCAGAGCTTGCAGCCATTTGCTGCAGAGTTTAGGGGTCATGTACAAAGGCTCTTTCTTAATGGTCTCCAGTTTGAGCCATGCCCATGTTGAATGATTATTGTGTTTTCCATCAACATTTCTCAGGGGTTGCCAATGAAGGCTTTTGTTTTTTCTAAATGCCTGGGCAATTGTGGAAGAATTCTGGGAGTTGGAGTCCTTTCCCCATTAGTGAATAGATATATTATATTTTGTGATGACAGTTCAGATCCTTCAAAATGGGAAAGATTATGACATGACATAAAATCATACACAGTGTGGACAAAGTAAATAAAGAACTAGGTGGGCACTCCATGAAACTTTGGGTTGCTAGATCTCAAACCAATAGGAGAAAGTCCTTTTTCACCCAGAGGATCAGTGGTCTGTGGAACTCCCTGCCAGAAGAAATGGTGACTGCTGTCAGCCTTGACAGCTTTAAGAAAGGGTTGGACAAGTTCATGGAGAACAAGAGTATCCATGGCTATCACGATGGATGCCTAAGGACAACCTCCGGGTTGGAGAGAGAGGCAGGATCTCTCTCAATGCCATTTGCGGGGAATCACAAGCAGGGGAAGACATCTGCTTGGGAATACCCTGAAGCAACTGGTGAGCCGCCGTGTGAGACAGAATGCTGGATCGGATGAGCTGTGGCCTGTTCCAGCAAGGTCCTTCAGGCACCTTCTTTTAAAGGCAGAAAATCTCTACAAAAGAAGGGTTGTCCTTCAGCGACAAACCAGATGCAGGGTTTCCCTCCCTAAAGGTGGGTGCGCGTACACCCTTCTGCCCTTGCATGCATCCCCCTGCATTCATTGTTACTGGTAGCCATGCACTGTAAATTGACAGGTTCATGCCAGCTCCAGGCCAAGTGGTAGAACCTTTGCTTCCTGCATTATTCTCCTTGATATACAAAGAAATTTCACGAGGTGCAAAGAAAAAAAGGTACAGCCTTTCATCTCTCCAAGGTGAGATTCGAGAGGCAAAAAATATATATTGCACCATAGCAGTGAACTGTTTTGACTTCTGAAGATACGTGGGTGTCACCTTGTTTGTCTGTCCCTCCCTTGCACTGGTTCATTAAAGTGCGACTACAGGCATTAGACAGACCCGGTAAAAGATTGTTCGGGGACAGCCGCACCAACATCCACAGTAAGAGCCATTTTCCCGTCCCTGTCACTGAGCCGACCGCCGGAGCAAAACACTCTACCTGTTCTTGTTCCTTTGGCTGTTGGGGCAGCCTCCCTGGTGGCTTATTTGACAACGCACAAACGACACAGTCAGACAGGCCCGCTGCCGCTGCCTGGACCCCAGGTGTGAGGAAAGCTACCGTGCCCCAGCTACCTCTGTGACGCTCAGCTGCTGTCACATTCCGCCAGCTGCCAGCGAAGTGGCCCCGGAGCAACGGGAAACCACACCAAGGTGTTCTTCAAAGTATCACAGCTTTTAGCATCTCTTGTTTATTTAGAGAAGAAAGAAGGCAGAACCCTTGGGCTTAGATGCACTCGGATGATTTACAGGGACAAATGGATGCTAATTAATGAGAGGCCAGTTGCACTTCTATTTCTGCATCTGCTTCCTAATTTGTCGTCATGACTTATGCAATTCCACTTATGCCTAAATTACTAATGGGATTTTGGCTTAGTGCTTTGGAAAGAATTTTTATGTGCATCGTGCCATGTATTATTTTATCAGTTGCATTTAAGAACATAAGAACATAAGAAGAGACCTGCTGGATCAGGCCAAAGGCCCATCTAGTCCGGCTTCCTGTATCTCACAGTGGCCCCACCAGATGCATCTGGGAGCGCATGAGACTAGATCTCTGTCTCCCGATCCTAATTCCCCTGCATCTGGCCCTTGACGTACCCCAGTTTTAAGCCTGGAGATCACATGTCTCCATCACGGTTTGTAACCTGTGATGGACTTTTCCTCCAGGAATCTGTCCAATCCCCTTTTGAAGGCATCCAGGCCAGATGCCATCATCACATCCTGTGGCAGGGAGTTCCACAGACTTACAACGCGCTGGGTGAAAAAATATTTTCTGTTCTTACTCTCCCAGCCCTCAGTTTGAGTGGATGTCCCCTAGTTCTGGTATTTTATGAGAGGGAAAAGAGCGTCCCTCTCTCCATTTTACTCGTGCCCTGCATTTGGTGGCTTGGCACCAGCTTTATCTGACGGAGCATATTGTCCCAAGATCTTCTTAGGCCCGGCCCACTAGATCATCCCAGGTCCTCATGTTTAGAGTCGCTACCCCGCGGGAAGCTCATAAGTCCTCTACCCAGAACCGTGCCTTTTCTGTGGCGGATCCCATTTGGTGGAACCTCCTTCCCAGCGATATTAGGGCCGTGGAGCCCCTCTCAGCCTTTAGGAAGCGATTCAACACTTGGCTCTTCAAGGCTGCTTTTTGCGACTAATGGTGGTTTCTCTTATTCTCTTTTCCCGTCTTTTTTGCCACCCTCGTATATCCCATGGTTTTTTATTGATTTTAATGTTTTGATCTATTGGGTTTGTTTTATATTTCTTTGTACAGCTCAATTATATGGATTTTCTTGTTGTGAACCACCCAGAGTTCATTTGGAAAGTTGGGCAGTATACAAATATAAATAAATAAAGCAAAGCAAAGCAAAGTGTTCTGCTTACATACTGCTCCGTACCACTTCAAGTAGCCTCTGGGTGGTTTACAGTTTTTAATCACAGTATGCTGGCTACACATTCCCCACCCCACCCCCTGCCAGCAAGCTGGGTACTCATTTTACCAAACTCGGAAGGATGGAAGGCTGAGTCAACCATGAGCCTGCTATCTGGGATTGAACCCCAGGTCGTGAGCACAGTTTTACCTGCAGGACAGTCATTAAACCACTGCACCACCAGGCTCTGTAATAGGTAGATACAGTGGACCCTCGTATAACAAATGGTTTGTATAACATAAAATCTGTACAACATAAAAAATTCCAGAGATAGGGGAAATTTGCTTAACAGAATTGCCAATGGGGCAAATCGGTACAACATAAAAATGGTTACAGTTAGGGATTATTCGGTTTTCAATGCATTCCTATGGGAAATTTGTATAAAGGAAAATCTGCTTAACATAATTTCATTCGGAACAAATTAATTCCTTTATACAAGGTACCACTGTAGATAGATAGATAGATAGATAGATAGGTAGATAGATAGAGTATCCCTGTTTTCCTCCCAAGAGCTTGAAGACAGATCCATATGTGTTCCAGAAAAGAGCCCCCTCCCCTTCTAAAGCTCCTCTCCAATTGCCTCCCTGCCAAGAAGTGATTTGGGGGGTCCAAGACACCATCACCATCCTCAGATGGCTGCTGGGTTTCGTATAGTCCCTATGGGAAACTGGGCTGCCCTTTTCCAATATGGTGGGCTTGCCTCAGTTAAGGGCAAAAAGAAGCCACCTTCGCTGTCCCTGAAAAAGGTGGCGCCCTTTGGCTTAAGATATAGTATGCCACCGTTTTGAGGACTACAAGAGTGGGTGGAGGAGTTTTTTGTCTAAAGCAACAACAACAACCATGAACCTAGGACCCAATTCATGGCTCATGGTTTGTCAAGACTGAGGAACCATGAAACATGAATTCGCTCGCCCATGGACCGATGCACCCACAAAACAATTTGTGGTTCATGATTTATCAAGGTTGGTGAATCATGAAATATAAATGCTCCACCCATGGACCCATGGACCCACAAACTGATTCGTGATTCATGATTTGTCATGATTTGTATGAGTGTGAGTGGAACTGGGATGCATGCTGGCCAAGACCATGGCTCCCTTCAAACATATCACTCTTAGAACATTTGCAAACCGGGTCACAGATTTGGAAAGATTTTCAGGAAAAAGCTGGTATCTAAAGACCACCATCTTCCAAAGGATCCATTAGCGACGTGTGTGCTGTTACATATGAGAAATTATGCAAATTTCATTTGATTGATTATTTGATTGGGAACATGGCAGATCCGCTGTCACCATTTATCAGAGCCTTGTGAAATGCGAGTAGTACTTGTATAAGTGGGAAATTGACATTTATCTCGGCACATTCAGCTGAATTGCTGTATAGGTTCTGCTACATTTTGTGGAGGAATCCCTCACTTAAAAATTACAGAAAAGTCCTTAAATTTTACAGCCATTAGACTTTCCTCTCAATCTTTTCTTGATGACGAATATAAGTAAAACTTGAAACCTTTTCCTCCCCATTGATGCAAAAGAGAAAGAACAGATTTCGGTAGGGCATCATCAGAAGTCAGAACAATGCATGTGAAATTCTGAGGGGGGCAGGGGAGGCATGGGATTCCATCTGGCATGGTGGGCTGAGCAGAGTTGGTAAGGACAATCGGGTCCTTCTTCAAATGGTTGTGGAAGATCTCAACTAGAGTAAGAATGACAGAATCATGGAGTTGGGAGGAGCCTCTAAGGCCATTGAGTCCAAACCTCTACTCAAGGCAGAATCCAAATCAAAGCAGATCTGCAAAATAGTGGTTTGATGTTCTCTTGAAGACCTACAACATTGAAGTGCTTGCCAGATCCTGAGGTCTTAGGTTCCATTGTCATACTGCTCTAATAGTTCCTTCCTTCCTTCCTTCCTTCCTTCCTTCCTTCCTTCCATCTTCCATCCATCTCTCTTTTCCTGCCTTTCTTACTTTCTCCTTCCTTCCTTCCTTCAGTCTTCCATCCATCTCTTTTTTCCTGCCGTTCTTACTTCCCCCTTCCTTCCCTTCCCTTCCCTTCCCTTCCCTTCCCTTCCCTTCCCTTCCCTTCCCTTCCCTTCCTTCCTTCCACAGATGGCAACTTTCTGCTCCTTGGAAGCAGTAGGATGTGGGAGGGATTCATGAAAGGTCACCTTTGAAATTTGAACCATTTGGTGTAAAGGACAAGAGGAGTCAGAACATTTCAGATCAGTGATGGGAACAAACTTTTTTTTTCTGGCAGTTTGTGCCAGTTCAGATTTTTTTTTTTTTTGCCAAAGAGGTTTCCTTGTTTCCCAGCCCTTCCTCCCCCAGAAGGTGCCCATTCAGACACAGCAACCATGCTTCCCTGCCCTGACTCCTCTGGACACTGTCTATGAGTGGGCATCTGGCAGAAGAGGAGTTGTTTGGGAAGCACCGAAAATCTGTTCAATCGAAAAATGAACTGGCACGAAGCACTGAAACAACGGTTCCTGCCCATCTCCACTTGAGATTTCATGCAAATGTTCTCATTCATATTACCTTTGCTTATCTGTATGTATGTCACTCACCTCAACCTCAGCACTGATGGTGTCTGCATAGCTCTGATGATTAGAGATGGGCACGAATAAAAAAAAATGGCATTTCGTTTGCCGTTTGGAGAGTCCGTTTCGGTTCGTTTCCATTTCTCACAAATTTTTGCAAAAAAATTGTTTTCATTTTCATTCGTTTCGTTACCATTTCGTTACCATTTATTTCAATTGTTTGTGATTTTTTTAGGATTTTAAGCAATTCACTCATATTGCAGTAATGGAAACGAAACACACGACAGAATTTCTGGTGTTTCTGTTCGTTTCGTTTCATTTTAGAGACAAAATTCATTTGCCGTTTTGTTACGTAACGAAATGAAAAAACGAAAACAGAAATGAAAAATTGTTTGTTTCGTGCCCATCTCTACTGATGATTATTGATTTTTCTTTCTCATGTGCTATTATTGTTGCTCGATTTTAAAGCAAACAATTCTCTATTCTCTGGTCTGTGCCTTTCATAGAATCATAGATTTGGAAGAGATCTAAAGGGCCATCCAGTCCAACCCCCTGCCATGCAGGAACCCCCATCACAATATTTCCAACAGATGGCCATCCAGCCTCTGTTTAAAAACCTCCAAAGAAGGAGACTCCACCACCATCCTTTGGGGCAGCATATTCCACTGCCGAACAGCTCTAACCATCATGAAGTTCTTCCTAATGTTTAAATTGAATATCTTTTCCTGTAATTTGAGACCATTGCCCCTCATCCTAATCTCTGAAGCCATGGAAGACAAACTTGTTCCCTCTTCAATGTGACATCCTTTCAAATATTTAAACATACCTCTCAACCTTCTTTTTGAAAGGCTAAACGTTCCCAGCTCCCTAAGCCATTCCTCATAAGACATTTCTTCCAGACCTCAACCATGCTGGTCACCCTCCTCTGCACCCACTCGAGGTTGTCAACATCCTTTTTAAATTAAGGTGCACAGAACAGGACAGAGTACTCCAGGTGGGGTCTGACCAGAGCAGAATAGAGTGGTATTATCCCTTCCCTTGATCTAGACACTGTGCTTCATAGTTTGGAGGGTGCCTGAAGGGCTTTATTTGGTCTTGTGCCAGAATCCCAACTAAGAGGAAACCAAATGAATGAACACAAATGAGTCCATTCCATTATTTATTTTATTATTTATTTATTTTTATATTTCTATACCACAACCGGTTTTCCCAATGGGAACTCTGTGTGCAGTAAAAGCAACACATGGCTAACACATGAATAAAAAATACAAATACAAATCAAACCAATAATATAATAAAGACAACCAAATCAACACAGACATAGAAGCCTACAAATGGAAGAAACCAAATAATAACCAATAAAATCAAAATACGGGGGAACACAAAACAGACACTAGCAATCGCTGAATGCTTCTATAAAGAGCTGAGTTTTTACCACCTTTTTAAAGGCTTCTCAGGCTGGAGCTCGGCAAATCTTGCTACGCAATTTGTTCCAAGTTGCCGGTCAGCCACCGAGAAGGCCCGCTTGCATATAGCAACTTTAGGGGCCTCCCTAGGGGTGGCCACCCGGAGCGAGAGTGCCATTGAAACTCTGGTGGGTCAGGCCCGCACTGACTTTCATGTTTAATGGTCTGATTTCAATGATCCCATGTCAGAAGAGGCACCCCATCAAAAGAACTCAGAAATCAATGAAACTCAAGTGAACATCCCTATGGGGTAAAATTTTGATGGGACCACTAAGATGCTGTTGGGATACCTTATAGGGTGTAGTGGGTAGTGTGACATACTAGGACCTGGGTTCAAATCTTTGGTAATGTCATGACCCACGGACTCACACACACAGGTAAGTTCAGGCTTTTACTGGGAACTCAGAGCCAAACACCAATTTAGCAAATCAGAAGTCCAAGAAACCTATAGCAAGGTCATGCCTAGTTAGAGAACAAAGCAGAGTCCAAGATAAACAGTCCAGGGTCAAAACCAGAATGCCAACGGTAGCTTATGCCAGGTCCACAGAGAGACAAAGTCCAGAGCCAAGAGAGATGGGATCCAGGGTCATACCAAGCAGGAACAAGGATCAAGCAGGAAAACAGTAGCACATCGTATCAACACGTTGCTCCCACAATTTGCCTCAGTCCTGAATGTTTAATTTATGTCTACAGAGAGCAACATAACTTCCCCAGAAAATACCCCTGTCAAAACCCAGGACTGCCTGAGTGTAGATGCCTATGGCTCAGATATAGCTTGTCTCTGCTTCTCCTGGTTGTAAGTCTTAGTTGCCTTCAACAAGCAGCCCTCTGTGGGGTTGGAGGATCCCCTGAAGATGCTGAGTCATTCTCCTGTGCAGCTGCTGGAGGAACTGACAGCTCAGAAACCCCATCTGGCGCTTCTTCAGGCATTAACTCTTCAGTCTCTGCAAGAGGTTCTGGCAGGGGCTTGACAGGTAAGCCATGAGCACTGACTGTGGAAGTGGAACTCATAAAACCATTCCTTAAATACCCCTTTGAACTTGAAACCCCTATGATGGCCATTAGGCCAAGTTGATGGCACATAACAAGATATCATTAAGAAGCTGAGCCTTCCATTCTTCTGAAGTATCATCATGAGATCTGGCTAGAGATGGGCATGAACTGAAAAAATGGAGATTCATTTTGGTTTGGTTCCTTTTAGGGTTTGTTTTGTTTTGTTTTCTTTTGAACAATTTTTTTTGAAAAATTCATTTCATTGATTCGTTGATTTGTTGTTTGTTTTCCCCCCGCTTTGCACGATTTAATCCATTTGACATCGTGTGGGTGGGAAAAAACATTCAAAAAATAAAAAACAGATGTTGACAACATCTGCACAAACTGGACTGGTAGCATCCTCATCCTCATCCTCATCATCCACATCCTCATCATCTTCAATCATCAGCACATTATCCTTACCAGGCAGTGGCGGTGGCAGCAGTAGTGGCAGGGCGATCCTGGTCCCTGTGGCAGGGGCTTTTTGAGGCGCAGTATGTGAGGGTTCGGTTTTTGCCCAGGCTTCCCACCCTTCCAGCTTCAATGAAGGCATCTCGTGTAACAAGGAAACATAACTTTTATTTTGTTCATCAACAGCAAACGGGGTTTTTCTTCTAACAACAGTATCAACTTCTCTAAAATCAGATATAAACGGGTTCTTCCCTCCATAAGTGGGGGTCGCTAGAAAGTGATCAAATTCCCCACCACCACCTGTGGGTATTCAACTCCACCACGGCTCTCTTCCTCCCCCTCCACAAGCCTCAGCCCTTCCATCTGCGTCCCAATCTCCCTCAGGGAGGTTTGGGGGGGTCCCCACTTGTATCCCAACTTCCAAAGTGTATCTGGGACCATATTGTCTCGGCTTGGGCATACGCAAAGGGTAGTCGGGTCTCTTGCTCAATTCCTCCCGTGGGTCCAAGGTCCCGGCCTCGATCTCCTGTCAGATCTTTACCAGCCATCTCTCCAGTTCCAAGTCCTTGCGGATCTCCTTCAGTTTGCGGTTATATTCTCTGTATTATCTTTCACCCCAATAAGAATACTTCTGGCGGTGTGCTCTACGCCAGTAGCTCTCAGCCTCTTTGTGTGGCCTCATCAGTTGTTCCCAGTCTCCCGTCCATGGGTTCTCCATCCACACCCATTCCCATCCTTCTGGGAGCTCTCTCTTCCCTCCCTTTTTACAGGCAGCATACCCCACCTCCATGGGAGCTGATTGGTTCCCCTTTCCCACCAATCCCTTCCTTTTAGCTTCCTCCTCCCTCCGGTTCTGTTCCTTCTCTCTAAGGGCATCATAGTACCCCTTCAGAGCCATGAACCTCTCCACAGGTGAAAGGTTCATCAGATTCTCAGGTTTCTGTGGTTCCTCTGTCACCTCAGCTGGGCGTGCAGGGGTCCCTCTCTTCCCATCAGAGAAGTTCCCCTCACACATTCCCCCCTCCAAGAGGGACTCCTGCACCGGGGTTTCTCTGTCCCAGGGCCCCTGTCGGGAGGAAAAATCTGTGTTAATGTGTTGCCCCCCTTTCCTCTAATGAATAGAGAAGGCAAAGGGTTGCAACGCCAGGTACCACCGCGTGAGGTGGGGATTCGTTTCTTTCATCATCTGCAACCACATGGAAGGGGGCTCCCAACAGATAGTACTTCAAGCCGTTGGTGGCCCACTTGACAGCTAGGGCCTCTTTCTCGATCACAGCGTATTTACATTCCCTATCGGACACCTTCCTACTAAGGAAGAGGATGGGGTACTCCTTTTCCCCCTTCTTCTGTGCCAACACGCCCCCAGTCCCCTATCTGAGGCATCAGTAATTATGTAATGAAACGAATAACGAATAATGAAATGAACTAAAAGGTGTTTGTTTGTTTTTTGTGCCCATCTCTTGATCTGTCATTACAGACAGAAATATTGTCTCAGCAAGATAGTCTCTTGTTCATCTGAATGTCCCAGGTAGAGAAGGGTGAACTTGAAAACCCATCCTGAGCCCACACTAAGTTCAAACGGTCTTGCCTCCTTGTAAGTTAACTTTCAACAGGCGAGTCAACCCAAAAGGTTTGCTTCCTCCTCAGTTCTGCAGCATGGCAGTGCGGGAATATGAGCATAATGAACTATACCTCATTACTTGCTGGACAACAGGAAATTAGAGACATTGAGCCTCGTGGCACCATGCAGGAGCCTCGTGGGGCCATGGTTCAACTGCGGTACTGCAGCCGAAACTCTGCTCACAATCTGGGTTCAGTCCCAGGTAGCCGGCTTGAGGTCCATGCAGCCTTCCATCCCCCCTGAAAGTCAGCAAATTGAGTATCCAGCTCACTAGAATTGGGAAGTGATGGGTAACTGTTGGAATATTTGGCAAGATTTACATTTCAGCCATTACTGGGTTAATGTGAATGTAGAGTATTATGGACTAGATTTAATGTGAAGAGCGAAGCCGATTGGTTGTTGAGATCACACCACCTGGAATGTTCTGGTAGAAATCTAGTTAGTGTGCGTGCCTTGTATTCTTAGAAAGAAGAGAAGCATGTTCCTAGCCTAGCAAGATGGCTGTTAGAATAGTTATTGTCAGAAAAACTCCCATGTACCCTTCCCTTCTAATTAAATAAATAGTACTTTTCATATAGTAACAGAAGAGGTGTCTCTCATTAGAGCAACCAAAAATCATCTGCAACTACCGATCCAACCAAGATCCCCAACAGTAGCTTACATAATTAAATTACCGACAGCCCAGAGAGTGGTCTAAGTGCTACGGGGTGGTGTATAAGTAACACACTTGGCTTTAGAAACACAGAACCAAACTGCACAGAATTCACTCAAGAGTGGGTCCAGCCAAGACTGGTAACACCTGAGTCACAAAAATGTTGGCTACCAACGAAAGGGATAGATCAGATCCCAGTCAACACTGTTGGGCTGAAGTGGCTCAAGGATGGGTGACCCAGAAAAGGTTCAAGCCACCCCAGCTTTTATGAAGGAATCAAGTCAGTATGAAATATCCCCCCCCCCTAGATTCCAATAAGACTGTGATACCTGAAGCAGAGTGGAATGGCAGAGCTCTCTGCCAACTCAGAAAAAAAAATTAGAGGAAAGATGTTGGGCAGATTTATTATTATTTATCCAAAATATTTTAACCCTTTCTCCTTAAAAAACGACCCAAGAATACTTACATCATCAATGTTAATGCCACATTAAACCTAACAATGTTAATGCCACATTAAACCTAACAACAGTGTGTACACAAATCCTAAACAGGATTTGTATTGTTTTATATTGTTCACCGCCCTGTGTTCCCTTGGGAAAATTGGGTGGTATATATAAATAAATAAATGAATAAATGAGTAAATAAATAAATGCCAAAAACACTCTTTCACACACACACACACACACACACACACACACACACAATACCAAAATGCGTTCAGAGCAGTAAGGTACAACAATCCATTTTAAAAAAAATCTTGCAAGCAAGCAACCATTAAGAGAAGAGAAAGGCCTCTTCTGAGTTAAACAGCCAGCCATAAAGAAAATACACGTAAAGTTGGAAGTTAAGAGACTGACCCCTAACTTACTCTTTCTAGTAACATGAAGTATTTCCAGAAACCTCTGTCTACTTGTCATCCTGTACAACCAGGTCATCTGGAGAAAAGACAGCACTGTCTTGTCTTGTTAAAGTCCATTCCATGTCCTCGGTGACTATAATGTGCTTGTGGCGATTTTAGAAATGACTGCCTTTTTTGTACAATTGTCAAATGTGTGTAAGTTGAGCCCCTTCCCTCCTGCATTGCAAGTCTAGAAATATGTAGCTTTCTGATAATGAATTGTTATCTAATTGCTGGATAGTGACAAATAAACAATCTCTTGATATGGTAACGACATTGCATGCTCTAAGGTGGCATATCAGTGGGACAGAGGCTTCACAATCTAAGGTGATTGTCCTTTGCCACAAATCTATTCATAAAGTTCTTTTCCCCACCTCTGGCATTTGAGACAGGCCTACACCCCTCTTCCTGTTTTGCTCGCCTCCTTTTATTGTTTGTGTATTGATAGTCCCTCACTTTCATCTTCTGACCTCAGAAATCATGGAGGAGTCTCTCTCCATGTGCTGGAGACCATTTCCCTCTTTCTTATTCTCCTGACCGTAACTGCAGATGGTGTCGGTAAGTAAAGAAAACTTTTTCCCCTAGTTTCACTGCTTCTGGAGTGATTTTCCAACACCAAATTGCTGGTTTGTGTGGGGAAACTAAAGAGAGGGACTGCATGATGAGAATGGGCTGATCACATTGTGGTTTTTACTCCACCTACTAAAAGGAATAACCAAAATCTCTCAACATAATCCAAACCATAATGGGCAACATGAGACAATGACGCATAAAGGGTATATGCAGAATTTAGTATGTACTTTGTTCATATCAGAGTGGACATATATGAAATATAGGTAAAATTAAAAGCAAATTAAAATGTTAAGACAATTAGGCTATTTGTGCAAAAGAAGACTGAGCAAATTTACAGTGAAATACTTCTGCAAATTCTGCAGAGTGTTGCCCGGAGGACAACCGAGTATACTCACAATGTTTTTCTGCTCTTCAAATAAGTTCCTCCTCGGCTTACTCTATGTTCCTTAAAACCATCTGTGCTTCTGTCTTAATTGCTAGCTTTTTAAAAAGCTCCAGTTTCTAGTAAAATGTATGGCTTCTCCCTTTATGCATAATTACACCACTTGGTGCATCTTCCAGGTAGTTCCTTTACCGGTGGAAGGATCAACTCTTCTCTAGCTCTATTATAATTTTTATATCAGAATGCAATGGAATGAAGGTTTTCCTGATGGTCCCATTCACAGCACCATCATCTTCCCCCCGCCCCCAGCCACCCATAGGACCCTGTTAAATTGACCCAATGAAGTCGAGTCTGACACAAGAGAATCCCAATTAATTGTGAATTTATTGAGCTCAGTAAATACAGCAATGGTGAACAATCATCATAAGGCAGAGGAGAATATTTGTGTCGAAAACCAGGTGTCCAGATGTTTTATACCCTCTCCCCTCCCTCAAGTCGTGTGCAGACTCTTGGGGCAGGTGGGTGGCAGTCTTCATGATGGCCACCAATTAGGATAGTCCAAGGTGTCCTTCAGGGCAGTTCTGGGGGCAGTCACTGGGCCCGGGAACACTACCCCATCTTCCTCCTGTAATCCAGGTGTGGCTAAGCTGACGTTTGCCATTGAGGTGTTTGATGAGCCCCCAAGGGTTGGGGACAATGGGACGGAAAAGGGTGGCATTGTCCAGTTATCCAGATAATCAAAATGTCAATAAAAGGGTCTGGAGATGTCAATGGGAGGTTCCCGGGCAGCCAGACATGGTCATCGAAGATGTAAATTCAGGACAAAAGAAGATGTTTCCAAGTCGGAGATAACCCAGATGTTTCCTCTTCTCCCATTGTCCTGGGAACTTCCTGCCAAACTGGAACCAGCTGGGACTGGTCTTGACATGTCTCCCAATTGTGATGGGAGCAGCCTTTCCTTCTCCTCTTCCGGGTTCATCCGAAAAGGGTGGCCCCAAGTGTAGAGGGTAGGGGTTGAGAGTAGGAACATGTGTGGTGCTTGTGGAGCTGTGGGGTGTATTTTGGGGGTCTTGGGGGACCCCAAAAGCATCTCTGAGAATTTCATTCTGCCCGATTGTAGCCCTACAAATGCCTGTAGGCAGATAGTGGGGATTCCCACACTGTTTTCAGGTGTTATGGAATACACTCTTCTCTATTGCTCTTCAACGGGGCTTGATCTTTGCATTCAAGAAGGTTCCCGGGGCTGCATGTGACTCAAACACGGTCTTAATTGCAAAGGTAGCACCTACTTGAGAAATCTCAAGAAGGTTTGGGACAAAACAGCACTTAAATGTCTCCTTCAGTGAAGTGAGTGGGTAATGCCAGCTTCCGTGTGTGCGTGTCATCAGAATAAAAGAAGAGAGACATTAGGGAGTCTCTTTCGAACACCATATTGACAGAAGCTTAAAAGCTAGTTGGCAGTTATTTTCCACCCACTCCCTGCTTCCGTGTCCTTGCGAACGAGAAACACACAGAGAGCTTATCCAGAGTAAAAACAGATTGGTTTTGCAGTCTGTTTCGTTCAGCAAGAAATGAGATCACCCACACTTTTCTTCAGAAAAGAGTGTCCCTCTTCTCAGTGGTATCAAAAAGGGGGCCTCTGCGACCCATGGATCTATCTGAGCCTCCCCACCCCACTGCCTTGCCTGAAAACAATGGTGCCATCTTGAATCTGAGACTCCCGGTGTCTTGCACACGGACATGGCAACCTTTTTGACTGACTTTCCAGCTAAGCCACTGCTGTTCTCCTGCTCATTCAGTGGGTTTGCTCTGTTCTCCTTCCTCTGGCAGCCCAAAGAGTTCAGCACAGAGAAGGCCCACTTTGGGGGGGAATCGCCATTTCCAGGATCAACTTGGCCCAAGGAGAGACACCAAGCAAGACGGCCAGGATGGTTGAAGGTCTGGAGGAAATGTCTCATGGGGAACGGGCTTAGGGAGCTGGGAATGCTTAGCCTTTCAAAAAGAAGGCTGAGGGGGGATATGATAGCTATGTTTTAATATTTGAAAGGATCTCATATTGAAGAGGGAACAGGTTTGTTTTCCATGGCCTCAAAAACTAGGACCCAGGGCAATGGTTTCAGACTACAGGAAAAGAGATTCCATTTGAACATTCGGAAGAACTTCATGACAGTTAGAGCTCTTCGGCGGTGGAAGATGCTGCCCCAAAGGAGGGTGGTGGAGTCTCCTTCTTTGGAGGTTTTGAAGCAGAGGCTGGATGGCCATCTGTCAGAAATATTGCGAAGGGGTTCCTGAATGGCAGGGGGTTGGACTGGATGGCCCTTGAGGTCCCTTCCAACTTTATGATTCTGCGATTCTAAGGCACGTCCAGAGCAGCTACACTTTCCTCCTTCCTCTGTAATGACCCGATCCCTCTTTCGAAATTGCAACCAGCCTCCCTAAAAATACTCCATTTCCAAAAATACTCCAAAAAAATTCCTTAAAGGATTTTTTTTCCAGAGATAGGAGAAAGTTGCTTAACAGAATCGCCTATGGGGTGAATCCGTACAACAGAAAAACAGTTGGAATTAGGGATTATCCCATTTTCAGTGTATTTCTATGGGAAATTTGTACAAAGGAAAATTTGCTTAACATAATTTCATTTGGAACATATAAAGTCCTTTATACAAGGGACCGTTGTATGACAGACCCCCCCCTCCCCCACAACTGCTGATTCAGCAACTGCGGATTCAGTTATCCACAGTTGGTGATCAGTGGGGAGTGGGGTGGCAAGAAGGGTTAAAACTTACTGCTGCCTATGTCCATCCCCCTCCTCCTCCTCACCTCCACCACCACTGCCGCCACCAGGGGCCAGCCAGGCACTCTCTGGAGGGGTGAGGTGGGAACTATCCCACCTTGCCAACTGAACGGTTGTTTTCTTCTCTTTTTCTCCTTGCCACAGCTGAGCCCAGTGGCGAGGAGAAAGGGAGAAAACTTTCCTTTCCTCCTTGCTATTTGAGGGGTATCGGAGTGAAAGCCTAACCCTAACCCTAACCCTCTCACCACCAACAACCTGAATAAGAGTGTTTGCTCTTATCCGCGGATTTCACTAACCACGGGTATCCCTGAGTCAATCTCCTGCGGATACGATGGTCCTACTGTATGTCTTCTCTAGCATCTTGGGTGGATACTCTTTAAAACGACTACAGAATGGGGACAAACCACCAAAACAACAGTTCATCAAAGCTGACAACCCATGAATCATGGGCTGTGCATTCCCCTACCCATGAAACGATGAACTAACAAATTGGTTTGTCGGTTCGTGTTTTGCTATGGGGAAGCTCCTGGAATCAGGGAGGGGATCGTCTCATTGGAATCACACAGATGGTGCCTTCAGGGAGATCAGAGGAACCCTTGTCTGTCCAGTCACAATGTGATCACACAGATGGGGGGTGGGGTGATGACTTCCCTAGGCATTAGGGGAGCCATCTCCTGCCCCCATCTCTGCATTCTCAGTGGGGGGTTCAGAGTAGAGATGGGCACGACTCAAAAAAATAATTTTTTGTTTTTCGTTTTTCGTTGAGGGGTCCGTTTCGGTTCGTTTTCGTTTTTTTGGGGGGTTGCGCATTTTTCATTTTCGTTTTTGTTACGAAACGAAATGAAAAAACAAAACAAAAACGAAAATTTTTCATTTCCATTAGCATTCTTTTCAATGCAATGTGTCTGCCGTAACGAAAACGAAAAACACGGCAAATTTTTTCATTTCGTTTTCGTTTTCATTTTGTTTTCTGGAAAATTTTCATTTTCGTTTTCATTGTGTAATGAAACCGAAAAACGAAAACAAAAACAAAAACGAAATTTTCGCTGAGTCGTGCCTATCTCTAGTTCAAAGGATCATAAAAGTCCTTACCTGCATGATGGGGTCTTTCCTCTGGGTTGTCCCTCCCATCTTTAAGGACAGCTGTGGGTGATGCATAAAACAATGGGTTATTCATCACGTCATGTTCATCAGGTCCTCCAGACCCAATATATCCTAAGGGACACAGATTTGGTGAATTTTGTTGGAGATCCTGATTTGTTTTTTTATTCATCACAATCTCTTTTTTT
>JAHTLZ010003423.1:401818-416818 GCA_023846285.1 Phrynocephalus versicolor | reverse complement strand
AAAAGACTTAGATTAATTGAAAATAAAGATCAAAACATATGGGTCCTCCAGACCCAATGAATATTAAGGGACAAAGATTTGCCAAATTGCCAATATTTGTTGAACAGCCTGATTTGATTTGTTTTTTAATTCGTTGCCATCTCTTTTTTAAAAAAGACTTTTAAAAAAGACTTAGATTAATTGAAAGTAAAGATCAAAACCTATGGGCTGTCACTGGGAGCCAAGGTTAGATGACGTGTATATAAGTGTCTACTATTAATCAGTAAATTAATTTGTCTAATGTTTCCAGGGTGTTCTTCCTCTGTCTCTGTGCGTGGCCTTCAGAAACACTCAGAACCCCTAATAAGTGGCTTATTGTTCCTTTCTGTTAAAGACACTTATGTCTTCCATTTGTCACTCTGTCTCAAGATATTATGTCTCCCTTGGTGAGCGATGAGACTGTAATTCCCGGCCGCTCCTCTTCCTTGAGTCGTTAATGGTGGGCTTGGCTCTATTTTGAAATAAAGGGGAACGTGGAAATGAGAGGAGAGAAATTGCGCTAGGATATAAATACCAGAATATTACCAGGAAGTGTTTTGTTTGTAGAGAACAGGGCTTCAATTACTCTTGCGGGGCCGGGAGTAATTTTAAGCCTATGATTAAAGCAACTACAGATATTACAATGTTACATGACTCTGGAGCCATGTATTTTACTAACGTCCTATATTTCATGTGCCTTCCGAGGTCCAAACGTAGGGTGAATAATGTTGGAATGAGCCAATAATCCCTCTTTTCTGAAACTTTGGATCACTGAATCAGACTGTGTTTGCATTCAAACAAGATGCAACACTTCTTTTCTTAAGAAGGTGATGTCTATTCCATTTGTACATTAGGAAGAACTTCATGATGGTTAGACCTGTTCAGCAGTGGAATATGCTGCCATAGATGGTGGTGGAGTTCTCCTTCTTTGGAAGTTTTTAAGCAGAGGCTGGATGGCCATCTCTCCGAAATACTGGGATGGGGGTTCCTGCATGGCAGGGGTTGGACTGGATGGCCCTTGAGGTCTCTTCCAACTCTAGGATTCTATGATTCATATACAAAATAATCTGGGCCCAGTTTCATGGAATCATGAAGGCACCTAGATGGCCATCGTGTTGAGGTCCCACTCAATGAAGGAATCCATATCAAAGCTAAACAGACACTTTCCTCTCGAAGGCCTCCAGCATGGAGCACTCACCACCTCCTGAGGCCATTGGTTCCATTGTTGTGCTGCTCTAACAGTTAAGAAGTTGCAGTCATTGTTGGTGAGTTGGGTGAGCTCCATAGTTAACACAAATGGTATTTGATTTCCCTTCTAAAGGATGCAGCAGCAGATTGATGGGGATGGAGCAGACTGATCTCAGAGCTCACCCAGGATTTCTTAATTCCAAGAGCATCTGGGGACACAAGTTGGGGCACCCCTGATTTTGCAGGGAGTGTGGGAAAAAACACACAGTCCCTTCCAGTTCTCATCATCATGCATGTCTTGTTTGGCAGCTGTTGGCATTTGGCCTGTCAAAGCTCAGAAAGCATGTCACGTCTAACCAGGCAACCCTGTGACTGAGGTCATGTGTAGGGTCACTAAGAAAAAATAAAATAAAATATTTTCCGAGATGCTTTTGAGGTCCCCAAACCGCACCCCACACCATGCGCAAGCACTACACAAAAACCCCAAACAAATCGGAACTTTCCCACAGAAAATAACAGGCAAGCCGCTCTGCAGTCTTTTCCCAGCCTGAGCGGCGCTGTTGCTGAACCAGGAGGCTTTGATTAATCGAAATACAACCACATCATTCACCATAGACCCTGAAGAGCCTAAGCCACTGACAAAATTCCTGGAACCTGGATTCTCCTTCTCTCTCCCTCCCCCTCCACTAGATTTCTCCCCCCGCTCTCTTGCCTTCCCCTCCCTGCCACCTTGAGCTTCTAGAACGGCAACTCCGCTGCTCTCCCCTTAACCTCTCACCCCACTATGCTTCCCCTGGGTATGCTTTTACTTGGGAAACCCCCCCCCCCATTCTCTATGCTTGGGACCACTATCTTGGGCAAGCGTCAGAGGAAAAGAAGGAAAAAATGGCGACTTCATCCTTCCAGAACCAACTTCATTAGCAGAGAAGGCTCCATGATGAAGGGCTTTCACATGGACAATAGGATTATCTTTGGCAAAAAGGCATCCCATTGTTTCCTTCCACATCCACCTGGGAACATGTCTGGCAGCTTAGGACTTTTTTTGTTGACCCTTCCGCTCTCACTATTGACTTCAGGATGACTCGGACTGTCGGACAATACCACTCCCCTCCATTCTATTGTCTCACCCCTGATAGCCCATTAAAGTCCCTGATGGCCCAGCCACACCTGGATGGACAAGCTAAGCCAGTATCCTGTTTCTAAACATTGTGCACACCTTGGGGCCTCCCCTGGGAGGTCCCCAGAACTGTCCCCATTGGAGGCTCCCTGAAGACCGCCCCTCACCTGGCCCAGAGGTTTGCGTGCACCTTGTTGGAGGGGGAAGGGGGTATAAAACATCTGTACACCTGGTCTTCAGGGCCGAACACCTTTCACTGCCTTGTTGTGGGCTGTTCGCCTTACCGCCTTTTATTGGGCTCAATAAACCGGTAACTATCTTGGATCTCTCTCGTGTTGGACTTCCTTTAATGGGTTTCTGGGAATCCAGCAATATTCAGCCAGGATTAGCCTGGCTGAAAAACCCAACGCCATCTGAACATCTGTATTTAAAAAGATGGAGGGATACTTCACTGGTGTGAAAGTGTGCGACAAACCCGTTATGTCTGGACTTCCAACCTTGTACATCAGGGCATGCTACAATATTTTTTTATTTATGTCCCAAAGAAGTAGGAGCACCATATGTCTTTTTAAAAATTGCCTCCACTTAAGAGAGAACAATGTACACTACATTCAGTTTTTTTGAAAATATACATATTTGAACTGTAGCCCTCAGAGTTCTACAGATGTCTTTCAGCCACATTTCTGGGGATTTGAGCAAGAAAAAAACTAAAAAAAACTCATCATCCGTTCAGAAGCCTTTAATCACTTTTAGTTGAAAAATAATAGCTTCTCTCAGACAGGAGGGAGATGATAAAAGTGGCCAGAGAGGGGCTGAGCTCTCTGGGAACATTCCATTTAAACTGCGACATATGTCCTTCAAAGGTTGTCCCT
The DNA here is from genome assembly GCA_023846285.1 of Phrynocephalus versicolor. Taxonomy (NCBI): domain Eukaryota; kingdom Metazoa; phylum Chordata; class Lepidosauria; order Squamata; family Agamidae; genus Phrynocephalus; species Phrynocephalus versicolor. The sequence goes on along the minus strand of JAHTLZ010003423.1, from coordinate 413,623 downwards.
TAGAGGCACCTTGATGCCTTTTTCATTGTTTTGAGAATAAATCCTAGGAGAAGAGTAATCTTATTTTTTTTTAATTCACTCCAAATGGACTGGCTGCTGGTGACTGAAAATCCTTACACAACCACCCTGAACGTGGGTAGACAGTATTACCTCAGAAGAGCTGACTGTTCTTGCAGATTTCTTCCAATTCTGTCAAGGAATTTTCAAAAAATGTTATTGGCTATTCTTTCCTCCCCACACACACACTGTCACCTCGACCTTCATAGTGTTAATATCTGAACCCATTTCTCTGAAATTTGACAGTGCTGGTCCCCTTTTAAGGAGTCAAAGTCTTCGATCCAGGCTATTTGAAGGATTCTGTAACCCAATATTTTCTGACGAGGACCTTCCCATCAGAAAATTTATTTATTTATTTATTTATTTATTTATTTATTTATTTATTTATTTATTTATTTTGGTAAAATGAGTACCCGGCTTGCTGGGGGAGGCAATGTGTAGCCTGCATTGTGTAATTAAAACTTTAAACTGCTCAGAGACTACTTGAGGTGGTATGGGGCATTATATAAGCAGAACACTTTGCTTTTGCTTTGCTTTCTGTCAGCCACACCACTTTCCTAAGCTCATTTGGTGAGGACATGAGACTGAGTTCCCCTCTATCAGGCACTGGGGACTGTGTCCAATTCTGGACACCACACTTTGAGAAAGACACTGACCAATGGAAAGAAGTTTATTTTATTTATTTTATTGTTATATTTGTATCCCACTTATCTTCTACATATAAGAACTCTAAGTTCAGAGGAGGGCAATGGGGATTATCAGGGGAGTGGAAACAATGAAAGAAAACTTTCGAAGAAAACTTGTTAACTGTTAAGAGCCGTAAGATAATGGAACCCATGATCTCAGGAGGTGGTTAGCTATCCAATGCTAGAGGCATTCACCAGACAATGGGCGCCTGTCATATCGGCTTTGATTTGAGATGGGGGTTGGACAAGATGGCCTCTTAACCCCTTTCAAATCCCTTATTCTACCATATTGTGGTTCTACCATTCTGCTCCTCTCGCTTTCTCGTCTCTGCTACCTTTTACATTGGCAGCTTGTTGAATTCTGCTTGGGTGGATCCATATTTTCCGGAGGCTTCCTCAACATCGGGTGTGTAGGATTCACCAAGCTGTCTGGGTGACCCACAAGCATCATTTTCTGACAGCAGCAATCCCACATATACTTCTGAGTGGACCACGGGGTTACGCGAGGGCTGGGGAAACTTACTTATAATTGACAGAACCATCACTAATAGTTTCAATTTAGATGGCACATTTTCTTGAGTGTTGAGAACTTCCTAGAATTCCATTTTGATGCTCTCTCCTAGTTGTGAGAATCTTCGTCCTTTCATCTTCTTACTTAGATTACTGCCTCTTGAATAACATCTCTGTGTTACCTTGTCTGGAACTGCTGGGGTAGTTAGGTCCCCTTACAATTTACTTTATCCTCCTCTACTAAAGACCCTTAACTATTTGCTAGGATGGCAAACCCATCCCGGAGAAGCCCAAAAACAGCTGTCTCGTGCTGTTAACAACTGACCCACAGTCTGCTTATATATTCCTCCATGGTGACAGTCCACTTTCCTGTATCTCACAGGTCCAACCTGACTGAAGTAGGGACTGGTTTACATCTTGACATTGAAGAAGGGACTGGTTTATATTCCATGGCTTCAGAGACTAGGAAGTGGGGCAATGGTCTCAAACTACAGGAAAAGAGATTCAATTTAAACATTAGGATGAACTTCCTGATGGTTAGAACTGTTTGCTACCACTGAGGGTGATGGAGTGTCCTTCTTTGAAGGTTTTTAAGAAAAGGCTGGCTAGCCATCTGTCAGGAGTCCTGTGATGGGGGTTCCTGCATGGCAGGGGGTTGGACTAGATGGCCCTTGAGGTCTCTTCCATCTCTATGATTCTTCTCCTTATGCCACTCCCCTGTGTCTGGCATATTGAGGGACCCTCTTTGTAAGCCTGGAGATAACACGTCTCCCCGTCATGGCTCATCACTTGAGATGGGACTTTTCCTCCCAAAATCTGTCCACCCCCCACCCCCCTTTAAAGGCATCTAAGCCAGATGCCATCACCACGTCCTGTGGCAAGGAGTTCCACACTTACCCGTTTTCATGCCATCCATAAAAAAGCAGTCATGATTTAGCTATTTCATGGATGCAAGTGGAGTTTCCACATCTCCTGCTCTGGCATTTTGTTCTTTACACGATGCAGCTTTTGATTTACAAAAATAAAACCAGTGAATGAACTTCTGGATAGCTCAGTGAGCCAGAGGTGGGTCCTTGAGAGGGGATGGACTGTATGATCCATTAGGTGTTTTCCAGCTCTGCCATTAAACTATCATTACTATTATTATAATTTCACCTAGGATTCCCGGTGGGGTGTACTGGATAAAACGACAGAGGATGATTCTCTTAACAGGTTTCGAAACCCCACTCAGGCATGGAGACTCACTGGAGAAATGGAACTGATAGATCCTAAAATATCTCACCAGGGACGGGCACAAAAACAAAAAAAGAAATGCTGTTTCGTTGTGTCATTAGGTAACAAATCGAAATGAAACAAAGCGAAGGAGCAGCATTTTGTTACAGATGAAACAACATGGTGTTTTTTATTGTTGTGGAAATGAACCATTTTGTTTTTGTCTAAAAGCCACACACTGGCACGTGGGTTTGTGGAAGGGAAAAAAGTTTTTTTTAAAAAAAGCCGGGAGCATTTATTTATTTTAAAAAACATTTTTTTCCTTCCCCCAAGCCCCACACTCCAGCTGATCGGCGCTGGGGAGGGGAAAAAAGGTTCCCCCCCCACCTCAGCACAGATCAGCTGGTAGGTGGGGCTTGGAGAGGGAAAAAAGTGTTTTTTTTTAAAAGCCTCCAACTTTTTAAACTCCCCCAAGCCCCTCATGCATGGGCAGAAGCCCTGCCGCTGCTGCTGCCAAAGCTAAAAAGCCTGGGATGGCGAGAGGCCCTGCCAACAACACCCATTGCTGAAGAGCCCATGCTCCCCATGAGGAGGAGGAGGAGGAGGAGGAGAAGATGAGCATGACACACACACACACACCCCGGAGGAGGAGGAGGGCGCTGCCCGGGAAGGGGCCTTGGTGTCTTCTATGGCCACTTGTCACCCCCCCCCTCAAGAAACATTTTGTTAGTGATTCATTTCATACTACTTTTTTTGCAAACATTTGTATCAAACGAAACAAAAAAATGTGTGGGGGGCAAATTGGGAGGGGTTGCTAATTCCCTAGAGGATTGGATGAAAATCCAAAAGGACCTTGACAGATTAGAAGTCTGGGCCAAAGCTAATGGAATGGATTTCAACTGAGGGAAATGTAGGGTGCTACATCTAGGTAAAAAGAATGAATTGCACAGATATAGGATGGGGGACACTTGGCTAGAGAATAGTACCTGTGAAAGGGATTTGGGGGTCTTGGTGGACCACAAATTGAACATGAGCCAGCAGTGTGATGCGGCGGCCAGGAAAGCCAATGCGATTCTTGGTTGCATCAACAGAACCATAGGGTCTAGATCAAGGGAAGTGATAGTACCACTCTATTCTGCTCTGGTCAGACCCCACTTGGAGTACTGTGTCCAGTTCTGTGCGCCTCAGTTTAAAAAGGATGTTGACAACCTCAAGTGGGTGCAGAGGAGGGCGACCAGGATGGTTGAAGTTATTGAGGAAATGACTTATGAGGAACGGCTTAGGGAACTGGGAATGTTTAGCCTTACAAAAAGAAGGCTGAGAGGGAATAGGATAACTATGTTTAAATATTTGAAAGGATGTCATATTGAAGAGGGAACAGGTTTGTTTTCCATGGCTTCAGAGACTAGGACTCGGGGCAATGGTTTCAAACTACAGGAAAAGAGATTCCATTTGAACATTCGGAAGAACTTCATGACAGTTAGAGCTGTTCGGCAGTGGAATATGCTGCCACGGAGGGTGGTAGAGTCTCCTTCTTTGGAGGTTTTTAAGCAGAGGCTGGATGGCCATCTGTCAGAAATACTGTGATGGGGTTCCTGCATGGCAGGGGGTTGGACTAGATGGCCCATGAGGTCTCTTCCAACTCTATGATTCTATGATTCTATGATTCTAACTCCCTGGGTACCCACTGCAAAATAACAAACAAACATCCCTTTAGCAGGCCTTCTGATGACTGACAGAGGGATGACTTCTGTTGAGCAGCAAGCAAATGTTTAGCTATTGGTTGCTTTTCCTCGTTGCTTTCCAGAGTTTGAAATATATTCTTATAGGATTTGAGTATGGGCTCTGCACCAGATGAAATCAGAAGGAATACCTCTGCTTCTCTGCACCTAAGGTTTATGGAGCCAAATTTCTGAAAATCCACGTTTAGGAAAGAGAAATTTGAGTGGTTGTTGTTTTTCCTTGTTGTGGTGGCCTGAAAGACTGGACAGCGCCCATTCCCAACTGGTTCCAGAACTTGCCGGATCAACCTGGAAGTATCACCATGACATACCCAATCCCGGATTGGCACCACCTCTGTGGCGACATCTCCGCAAGGACCTCCTCTCAGCTTGAAATTATTTATTTATTTACTTGTTTATTTTATTTTTATACCGCCCATCTTCCCAGGGAACTCCAGGCGGTTAACAGTAGGATTAAAGGAACAATAAAATACAAGGTAATATCAACAAAAATCAAAGAAAACAAATAGATTTAAAAGGAGACAGTACAATAATAAGAGGGGACAATGCAATAATAAGTGAAAATCATTGGCAAGAGGTGTCAGCGAAAAAATGAATTAAATTAAATTAAAGGTTGCCAAATGCCTCCCAGTAAAGCAAGGTTTTAAGTGCTTTTTTGAAGGTGGGCAGGGACTGTGCAAGGCGCAACTCACTCAGGAAATGGTTCCACAACGTGGGGCCCACCACAGAGAAGGTGCGGTTGCACGTGAATGACTTCCACGCCTCCCTGGGTGTGGCCACCCTGTATGAGTGCGCCTGCGACATTCTAGTGGGCCTGGCCTCAGTTGACCTCTGGGAGATATGCTCCAACAGGTATTCAGGACCCAAGCCGTGGAGGGTTTTGTAAACCAAAACCAGGACCTTGAACCTTATCCGGAGAACCACGGGCAGCAAATGCAGACGTGCCAAAACTGGGGAGATGTGATCGTATTTACAGGCACCCACCACCAGCCTGGCTGCCACATTCTGCACCCGTTGGAGTCTCCGAGTAAGGGTCAAGGGCAACCCCACATCCACGTAGAGGGTGTTGCAGTAATCAATCCTCAAGATCGTGAGGGACTTCACAACTGTTCTCAGGAATCTCACAACCAGGCAACGGCGGGCAGAGGTGTTTCACACAGCAGCAATTTACTTTGGGGGGATTTGTAAAAAGTTACATCATGAATTACTGCTCAGCAGCAATGACCTTCAGCAGCTCCCTGGGTGCTCCCAAATGGCTCCATCATTTCCTTGCAGCCAAGAACCCTTTTTCTTTCTTTTTCTTTTTTCTTTTCTTTTCTTTTTTGTTTTGTTGAGATGGCCTAAGGCTCCAGTGGTTAAAGGAACTTTGCACTCTGTGCTGTACCAATTCTTGTAGATGCATCTTTATCTGTACAGACACATCCTCACCATCCTAAGTATACGATATTCCTATTTATATACATTAGCTTAATGGCATATGGCTTCCCTTGTCTGGTCCATATCTCTGTTCCAGTCAATTAAGGGTAATGAATGGCTTTGGTCAATAAAAAATATTTTAGGAATGGAGAATTCTTCAGGAGAGTGTTGAAACTGAAACAGGGCTTTGGCCCGAGGTCTCATAACTACTATACCAGGATCAAGCTCTCAGCTTTAGGGGTGTGTGTGAAAGACCGCCATGCTAGAAAGGGCAAAACTCCTGATAGCCTAAGGCCCCCCAGTCATGACTTTCTGAGTCATAGAGTCATAGAATCATAGAGTTGGAAGAGACTTCAAGGGCCATCTAGTCCAACCACCTGCTGTGCAGGAACTCCCATCACAATGAAGGAGACTCCACCACCCTCCTTTGGGGCAGCATCTTCCACTGCCCAACAGCTCTAACCATCATGAAGTTCTTCCTGATGTTCAAATGGAATCTCTTTTCCTGTAGTTTGAGACTGTTGACCTGCATCCTAGTCCTTGAAGCCACAGAAAACAAACCAGTCCCTTCTTTAATGTGACATCTTTTCAAATATTTACACATAGCTATCATATCCCTTCTTTGTCTTCTTTCCCTGGCTTGGGAAAGCTATCTCACATCTAAATGGGAGGGGATATGAAAATACATTCAGTGGACCCTTGTATAACAAGTGGCTTGTCTAACAGAAAAATCCACTTAAAGGAAAAAATCCACTTAAAGGGAAAAAAATCCACTTAAAGAAAATCCACTTAAAGGAAAAAAAATTCAAGAGATAGGGGGAAATTGCTTAACAGAATCGCCTAGGGGGCGAACCCCTACAACAGAAAAATGGTTGTGATTAGGGATCAGTCCGTTTCCAATGCATTCATATGGGAAATGTGTAAAAAGGAAAATTTTGCTTAACAGAATTAAGTTTGGAACAAATTAATTCCTTTTTAAAAGGGACCACTGTATGTACACAAAGCAACCTCCAGATGAACCTCACATGAGGAAAACCTCGTTGCACCTTGTCGAGATTTTTTTAGATGAGAAATCTAGCTCGGGTGGGCTAATTGCTCATATCTGCCCCTCCTTATACACCAGGGCATGGTGGAGCATGATTTATTTATTGTCTGTGCAAGATCAGAACCGTAGCAGACGGCTCCACCGGGCTCCATGCCCATGCACACAACAAGTGGCTCTGCGACTAATGATGCATCTCTGTGCACCGAAGGGCGCCACTCGAGGAGGGGATGCATGAACAGTGTGCTATGCATGCATATGCGCATCTGGGCAACAACTCTGCATCATAGTGTCTGGATCAAGGGACGTGATAGTGCCACTCTATTCTGTTCTAGTCAGACCCCACCTGTAGTCCTGTGTCCAGTTCTGTGCACCTCAAATTTAAAAAGGATGTTGACAACCTCAAGCGAGTGCAGAGGAGGGCGACCAGGATGGTTGAGGGTCTGGAGGAAAGGTCTTATGAGGAACAGCTTAGGGAGCTGGGAATGTTTAGCCTTTCAAAAAGAAGGCTGAGGGGGGATATGATAGCTATGTTTAAATATTTGAAAGGATGTCACATTGAAGAGGGAACAGGTTTGTTTTCCATGGCTTCAGAGACTAGGACTTGGGGCAATGGTTTCAAAATACAGGAAAAAAGATTCCATTCAAACATTAGGAAGAACTTCATGATTCTTAGAGCAGTTCAGAAGTGGAAGATGCTGCCACGAAGCGTGGTGGAGTCTCCTTTGGAGGTTTTTAAGCAGAGGCTGGATTGGCCATCTGTCGAAAATATTGTGATGGGGTTCCTGCATGGCAGGGGGTTGGACTGGAGGGCCCTTGAGGTCTCTTCCAACTCTATGATTCTATGATTCTGTGCTCGACTGGACAGGGACTGTGGGCAGCTGTCATCCCATGTGCCCAACCAGGTTAGACACATTTGAAAGGTGTGCTTCGCCTCTCTGTGTTTTCTCAAATCAACAGAGGTGGCCAGTTATCTGTGAATCACAGAAGATCTTTGGTGTTTCACAAAGTCTTATCTTAACTGGATTGTCACCTAGTATCTGTATTTTTTTGTACTAGATGAAGACGGATCTAAGCAAAGACGAACAGGTTATTGATGGGAAAATATTAGAACAATATTAATGGAAAATATTTAGTAAATATGAAAATAATCTTGTTTAAGATGAGAAGAGAATCACGAAACAACTAGGCTGAGCTGTTGGGAAAAAACTTCTGATATATGTAACATGGCAGGAGATATACAATATATCTGTTTTTACTTTTTTATAAAAATAAAAAATATCTTAAAAAGTCTTAGCTTAATATTGTGTGTGTGTGTGTGTGTGTGACCTATATTTCACTATCAATACACAGAGTCAGTCACAACTGTAACAACTCAACACACACACATACGGCAGCCAGGTGACTAATCCACGGAGTATTCAACAAATGAGTTCAAATTTCCAGGGCCTGATAAACTGCATCCAAGCGTATTGAAGAATTTGGCTGATGAATTCTGCTTTCAGTTGATTTTAATTGATTCTCACTGTGATAATACTGGAAGAGCCTGGAACAGTCCCAAAGAAAAATTATAATAAGCCCAAAGGAGGGAGATTGGCCTGTATTATAAGCTGCCATTTTGCGAATGGGAATTTAATTATCAAAATACTTGTTAAATGGAAGTGCTTTGATCTATTCAATTAATATTTAGGCAGTCTGATTCTTTGGAAAACCAATGAAAATTGTGAATAATTCCATGATAGCTAAATAGAAGAGACGCAAGTTGAATACAGCAGAAGAAATCACTGGGGGGAAATGGAAACACAGGGATCAATTAGAAGAGAATTGGGGGGGAGGGATGTAATTTAAACAAATAAAAAGTGGAGATAAAAAAACTTAGGAGAAGGTGACATATTGTATGCCCTTTGGTGGTGAACCTTCGGCACTACAGATGTTTTGGACCTCAACTCCCACAGTCCTTTGTCATTGGCAATGCAGGCTTAGAATTCTGGGAGTTGTGGTCCAAAACCTCTGGATCACCACCACCGACCTAGGCTATCAGTCATGGTCAGGTTGTCAGTTTTGATTCTGATCAGGAACCTGTGTCCTTCCATTGTTTTGGCCATAAAGTCCACCCCCATCTCTGCCAACATGACCCTGCTTCCTGGAAGGCCTAAAGAGTTGTGTTATAACCTACTCGAGGGACTCCAGGTGGAGAAAAACCTGAATTGGAGCCATTGGTGGTCTGAGTGGAAATGGGAACCAGACTAGCTGGATTTCTTGTGGTACCTGATTTCTTCCACACTGTGTCATTACCCATTTCTGACTGTCTAGGAAAATGGAAATAAAAATCACACACAAATCCTTCTCCCCCTCACAATCAATGCACAACCATTTGTATGGACTCACGACCATACTCCTTCCCAATACACACAATTTTGCTTTTCTTTTAAAATCTTCATTTTACTGCAACGTACATTTTTGTGGTGTGGTGGCAAGTATACATTCTTGTCCACTGATCGTTTTGGCAGGCCTGAATTTGACAACATTGTACACAATTTTGGACCTGGCAAATGTATTGTACGCCCTGGATCAAAATACAGTTGATTAATACGATCGTCATTTGCCCTGGTGCCGATGCAGTGTCTTTGTTCCTTCAGGCTATAGCCACAGAAATGCTCTGCTCTACATACCTTTCAGAGTTACGGCAGTCGGCTTTTCTTCCATGGCTCATTCACTCACCCCTTCATTGACAGAGGTACCCCCTCCTTTTTGCCTAACTGCTCGAGGCAGCTTCAGAATGGTAAAACAAAGTATCTAGTCAACAGAATGTCTTAAAAACACCTCATTATATGTAAAAAACCAGACAGCCCCAAAGACACACAGAAGTTTCATCAGGCATGGAAAACAAAGCAGAAGTGAGCTGCTTTGGAAAAACAGAGTTGAGTTTTCCTCCAAGGCAGTTAAAGGGGTGGAACAAACATAATTTACTTAGGTGGTTACTTCACATCCCATTCATTCCTCCTTGTTGCACCGCTTGGGACCGGTACAAAAAAAGCCTTACTTCACATCCATAGCGTGACAGCAAAAAGTTATCTTGACCATGCCTCCGGAAACGGGGACAGAACGTGACAAGCCATACCTGCCCCTGTACTGGGGAATTCTTTTGTCTTTGTCCCTGTCCTGGGTTAAGGTCCCGTGAGGTAACAACTGTCACGCAACGAAGGCAATCTTCTGCTCGTGAACTTGCGTCCATCTGCTTCTCTCGTACTTTTGAGGGCTGTGATTCGACATTTCGAACAGATGAAGCACAGGGGGTGTGGTGTGCCCTTTATTTTTACGTGTGTGTATGTATGTTTTAAAAAAAGCAGATCTTGTCACGAAACAAGGCTGTGAAGTAACACTTGTCACGAGACAAGTCATCACGACCGTGAGTAAACGGAAACAGGGACTGAACAGAGACAAAACCATGTGACTGCAAACAATGCTGTCACGGTACAAATGTAATCGCGGAAGAAGGTAGGATGGGAAGTAACTGCCTTTGGGAGTGAATGACATAGGGCTCATTCTTTAAGGTTGCTGCCTGAGGTACTACAGAAAAAGAAAAGAAAAACAGAGAAAAGATGAGGATTTAGAACAGCTGGGGTCAATTTGTAACCCCAGCTATTCATGCATTTCTAGAGCCACCACCAAAACTATTGCCCAGAAAAAGCTGACATTCCTTGATGATCAAACATGTTTTTTCAATAAGTGTCAGTGGCTCCAAGTACCATTTCACAATCATCAGCTTAAAAACAAACATCAAAGCTGGGCTGCCGCTCACTTCAGGTGTCATCCTGGACATGGTGGCCAACTTGGGTTGTCCAAACAGCCCTTGGAGGATCTGAGAGGGCAAAAAAGCCACCCTGGATGCCCACACCCAATTCAGGAGCTGAAATGATCTCAGAAGCAAACTGCCAGATCATTAAAAATAAACAATAATGAGGGAACCACGAAGGTTCCTGCTAAAGACTTGGCCACCATGGTTTGAACCAGCTGAGAGTTCCAGAGAGCTTTCAAATGAAAAAGAGTAATTCCATCTTGGTTTGTGTTCAGCTGGTTTTGGTCACTTGGAGACACTCACTCGAGACTGTCTCTCTGTAGCTGGCTACACAATTGGATGGAGTCTTCATATCCTGCATTATCTGGGGCCTTTCAGCTTCGGACATATCTTTTAAGGAACATCTGGATATGGCAGAAGCTTCCAAAAGGAGGTGTGGGGACAACCAGACTGTCTCTCCATGGATTTCCGTTGCCTTAAGAGTGAGCAACATCTGCATCGGGCTGAACTCTGCTCCCCACTGAAGTTTCATGAGATGGTCTGCCAAACCTCCTCATTTCATGGGCATGCGGTACAAAACCACTGTGTTTTCAGCTGTTCCCTTTTCCCCATGTCTCGGCTTTTCAAGCTGAGAGGCCACTTAAAATCTAGGGCACGGATCCCATCGGGTAGGCTGAAAAGCATTCTGGATGTCTGTCCCCACTGATCTACCAACCCTGTTGAGCCACTGGCTCTGCTTAAGGCCAAAGCTGGAAAGAATTGGGTGCCAAGGCATGACTTACTCTAACCTGGCATCCAGACAGAAGGACGAGATTTTTAGATCACAGGGACGCCTCCAAAAGATTGGCTTTTGTATATCAGCCATGGAGAGATGTCACATGATACCTGCAATATCTAGGCACAAGGCAAAGCCGTTTCTGGTTGATTTCTCAAAGCATTTGAACAAGGCTGTTTGCTCCCTCCATCACTGGCTGTTTTTTTTTTAAGGGGGGAAGGGGGTCCGCACCAGCCCCATGACCTCCATTCTTCTCTCCTAAAACCTGAAATCGCGAATGGACCCTAAAAAGGAAGCTTGGACCCTAAGATACCAGGCACGATTCAGCGGTTCTCTTCCATGAAACACATTCCGAACCCTCTGTGTTTGTTTATATGTCTGTGAAAACTAACTCTTCGAAGTAGAAAACATTGATTTATTTAAGTTCAGATACTAAGCGTGTTAAATGGAATCATACGTATAACTCACAACACCCATTTTTTTTTGCTTTAAAAAAAAAAGAACATTTAAGGTTTTTTTTTTCCAAAAATTTGCTACAGTACAAAACTGTGTGTGTGCATATATAT
>JAHTLZ010003423.1:375908-392110 GCA_023846285.1 Phrynocephalus versicolor | reverse complement strand
GTAGTAGTAGTAGTAGTAGTAGTAGTAGTAGTAGTAGTAGTAGTAGTGAAACCATGACCTCTGATCGCACTGTCTGGAGGCAAAAGATGTGGCATGGTTTACATAAATTCGAAGAGGCATTTGTCTGTCCAACAGGCAGAGGAAAAGAGGCAGGCATGGAAACAACAAAACCCAGGGACTGGGCAAGAAACAGAATATATCTGCCCCCAGTGCAGTAGTGACTGCCATTGCTGAATTGGTCTATTTAGTCACACTAGGTGTTGTTTTTAGGATCTCTACTCCAGGCATGATAGTCTTCAAGACTGAAGGATGCCAATGCAGTAGTAGTAGTAGTAGTAGTAGTAGTAGTAGTAGTAGTAGTAGGAATCATCATCAACAACATCATCACCACATTGGTGCTGGAGTGCCTGCCACTTGGAACAACTTCCATTGTTGTACTACTCTAACAGTCAAGAAGTTTTTCCTAATATTCTGCCAAAATCTGGATTCCTGAAGCTTGAGTCTATTATTATGTGTCCTGCACTTTTGATTAACTGAGAATAGATCCTGCCTCTCCTCTGGACAGCTATCTCTCAAGTCTTTGAAAAGTGCTCTCCTATCTCCTTTTATCCTAGGATAAAATGCATCTAAAACTTGTATACTGTTGGCTGAGGAATACGTTCAAATAGGCATCTAAATGCATGCTGAAATATAATTGTCAGTAGGAATCCTTCTTTAGGAATTCAGATGTAGTGTGGAATTTGAAGCATTTCCTTAGCCCACAGCACAAGGGTCAATGTTGTTACTCCTTGCCCTTAAAAATCTTATATACACTTGGAAAAGATTCCAACACAAACTCGGCTTCACTGAGCTGTCACCTTCTTTAAAACCCATTATCCAGATGCGGCAGGACACTTCACTCTTCATTGACCCGCAAATCAGGCAAGGAGGACACCTCTTAGAAAGCCTTTTGCCCATTCTCATATGGATCAAGCACTTCCATGATGTCCGAGGACACTTCAAAAGCCCTCTGCCTTGAAAGGTCAGGCTTAATGGCACTTGTGATTGGAGCTGCCGTGTAAAAGGAAGCTCACCTCCCGCAGAGTGTGAACTGTCCAAAAGAAACACAGATCTCCCACAACCAGTTCAATCTGGCAGCACCACAGTAGTCAGTCATCACCTGTCTTCTCCTTGCATGCAAAGTTCTCTTATTTCCATAAATGAGGATGGTTAGGAATCTCCACCTGCTTCAAAGAGAGTTCTCTGGTGGGCAAGGATGCCACTTGACTCCTGCAATGCTCCCAACGTGGGGCTGACCTTGAGGCTGACACAGATGCTGAAGTAACTACCATATGCCTCTGCTAGACCTGAGCATCTTTCAGAACCCACGCGGCACTGGGTGCCAATATGCTTCCCTTAGGATGACTTGCAAAGGTCTAAATGGGCCCTCTTCCAGTAAGCTGGAAATTCATCCTTTCTGTGTACACTGGCCCCTGCTGTGCATGATCTTGCATGACCTTGAATGCTTCTCTTGAGTCCATCTTATTTGCAGTGTTCAGTGAAATAGGTTCAAAGCCCAGTTTACGACCGAGCATGACTTGGGATCCTTTTCACTTGTCTTCTCTCACTCTTTGGTGGGACGCTGATGAATGTGAGTTGTTCTGGTGGTTTCTCCTTGCTTGGCTCATCAATTCCACGTGCCGTTTCTTGCTAGAGAACAAGACATTGCTGAAGTCCTTCATCCTCATTTAAGAAGATGAGAGAGCCAAGTATTTCCACCCTTAAACCTGAGCTGATGCTTCCAATTGAGAGAAGGAGACCAGTTCTGAAATGAAACATGCCTGCACAGTTGGCACTCGGAGCCCAGTCCCACACTCTGGAACAAAATCAGCAACTGTCTTACCTTGTGGTAGTTTGCGCTGGGCAAAATTCCAACTAGGAAGCAGCCTCCGATGCATCACCTTTCCCTCTCCCTGGCACTGGCCAAACAGATAGAGAGGCGGGGATGATGCATGCCCTTGCACAGCTCCTGATTGGCCAGTGCCAGGAAGAGGGAAATACAGTATGATTCATCAGAGGCTGCTTTCTGGCTAGAATTTTGCCCAGCACGAAATGGTAAGACAGTGGATGATTTTGTTTTGGAGGATGGGACTGGATTCCGAAATGAAACACCCATCTCTATTGTCTCTGAAGATTCTCAGTCATCCAGGTGAGTTTATCTGGAAGTTGAGTAATGGCTACTGGACTTCTTTTTTGAAAGACAGAAACATTTTGCTGCTCATCCAAACAGCTTCATCAATCTGAATACAGCTACTGCGAGTCCTCCATCTTATAGTCCCCTTTGACTTCTTGTCACCCTGGTCTGAAATAGGCTCATAAGATGAACAATGGCCTGAATAGGCTTGTTAGGTAGACAAAAGTAATTTCAGAACCATTGGCAATAATCTTTGAAATGTCTTGGAGAAAAGAGGAAGTCCCCATCGATTGGAGGAGGGCTAATGTTGTCCCCATCTTCAGAAAGGCGGGAAAAGAGGACCCAAATAATTACTGCCCAGTCAGCTTGGCTTCAATTCCTGGAAAGATCCTAGAGCAGATTATTAAGCAGTCAGTCAGCAATTATTTAACAAGCAATGCTGTCCATTACAAGAAGCCAACATTGGTTTCTTAAAAACAAGTCATGCTAGACTAATTTGATCTCTTTCTTTGATAGAATTAAAGGCCTGGTGGATGAGGGGAATGCTGTGGATATTGCTTATCTGGACTTCAGTTAGGCCTTTGATAAGGTTCCCCATGGTATTCTTGCTAAGAAGTTAGTAGAAAGTGGGATAGATAGTGCTACTGTCAGATGGATTTGTAATTGGTTGACTGATCGGACCCAAAGGGTGTCCATAAATGGCCTCTCTTCAGCTTGGAGCGACATGACCAGTGGGGTGCCCCAGGGTTCTATTCTGGGTCCAATGCTGTTCAATATCTTTATTAATGACTTGGAGGAAGGAATAGAGAGAGTATGCTAATTTAAATGTGCAGATGATACCAAATTGGGAGGGGTTGCTAATTCCCTAGAGGATAGGATGAAAATTCCAAAAGACCTTGACAGATTAGAGTGCTGGGCCAAAGCTAACGGAATGGATTTCAACAGAGGGAAATGTAGGGTGCTACATCTAGGTAAAAAGAGTTAATTGCACAGATATACGATGGGGGATACATGGCTGAAAAATAGTACCGGTGAAAGGGATTTGGGGGTCTTGGTGGGCCACAAATTGAACATGAGTGAGCAGTGCGATGCAGCGGCCAGGAAAGCCAATGCAATTCTTGGTTGCATCAACAGAACAATAGTGTCTAGATCAAGGGAAGTGATAGTACCACTCTATTCTGCTCTGGTCAGACCGACCTGGAGTACTGTGTCCAGTTCTGTGCACCATAATTTAAAAAAGATGTTGACAACCTCGAGTGGGTGCAGAGGAGGGCAACCAGTATGGTTGAGGGTCTGGAAGAAATGTCTTATGAGGAACAGCTTAGGAAACTGGGAATGTTTAGCCTTTCAAAAAGAAGGCTGAGGGGAGAATATGATAGCTATGTTTAAATATTTGAAAGGATGTCTCATTGAAGAAGGGACAGGTTTGTTTTTCATGGCTTCAGAGACTAGGATGTGGGGCAATGGTCTCAAACTGCAGGAAAAGAGATTCAATTTAAATATTAGGAAGAACTTCCTGACAGTTAGAGCTGTTCGGCAGTGGAAGGTGCTGCACCAAAGGAGGGTGGTGGCGTCTCCTTCTTTGGAGGTTTTTAAGCAGAGGCTGGATGGCCTTTTGTCGGATATATTGTGAAGGGGTTCCTGCATAGCAGGGGGTTGGCCTTGATGGCCCTTGAGGTCTCTTCCAACTCTATAATTCTATGATTCTATGATTCTACAACAGTCTCAATAGCCTTAAGGTGATCAATGGCCTAAAGTGCTGAAACCTATCAAGAATGGGTCGTTAGCTATGGCCTTGGTGGTGAAGGCTTTTTGATTTGTCTGGGTACTTTGGAAAGCACAGCCTGATAAGTAGCAGTCTATGCCGGAGGCCACCACCTCTGTTGAGGGAGGGGTTTTCAATGCTCACATGAATGACTTCCCTTACTCCTCTCTCAAACCACCTCTCTTCTTTGTCTAATATGTGTACACCCTCATCTTTGAAAGAGTGGCCTTTGTCATTCAAATTGAGGTGAATTGCTGATTCAGGGTGACAAGAGGTCAAAGCTGACTATAAGATGGAGGACTTGCACTAGATGTATTCAGACTGATGAAGCTGTTCGGATGAGCAGCTTCTCAAGAAAGAAGTCCAGGAGCCGTAACTCAACTTCCAGACCCATCTCTATTCCAATTGTCTATCCAATACAATCCAGATTTGGGAGCTTATTAGCTGTCAGAGGTGCTCTCCCTGGGTTCCTATAATGGACCAATCTGAGCCTTTTGGGTCTCTCTCTTGAAGGCACCCACCCCGAGGAAAAGAAAGAAAGCCATCACCAGGAATCAGGCCTTTCAGCAGTGGCACCCTCCCTACGAAATAAACTTCCACTAGAAGTTAGACAGGCTCGATCCTTATGACCAGCAGAAGATTAATGAAGTCTTCCTGCCTTTGATAATGTCTTATGCTAAACATTTTGTGACCTGTCAGTTCCATTTCATCTTTGTATGTGGAGTTATTGCCTTCCATTTGTTATTTCTGTTTATAGCCAATTCAGTTCAATTCAGCCTTCCCTGAACAGCCGCAGACCCAATGCGTTTGGTTTTTATGCATTTATTCTGTTTGGTTCATTAACATTTGGTTGCGCTACTCGGTTGGGCATGTTTTGGTTGGTTTTGATGTTAATTTTGATTGGTTGCTTATGGGGACATTGGGCATGATTTGATTTTTTTTGCAGGCTGTGTATGTGTCTATATCCATGTTTCCCAACCTGAGAATCAGGACCCCCAAAGAAGTTGCAAAGTATTTTGTGCAGGGTGGGGCGTCACGAGTTTCCTCATACTATTTGTGCTGTGTGTGTGTTTGTCACTCTCTCTGTGTGTGTTGTGTGTTGTGTCATTACAGTCATGACTGAATCTTTGTGACCCCATGTCCATGGAATTTTCTTGGCAGGAATACTGGAGTGGTTTGCCAGTTCCTACTCCAGGCACCTACAGCACCTGGTATTCCCTGGTGGTCTCCCATCAAAGTACTAACCAGGGCCAACCCTGCTTAGCTTCCAAAATCAGGCATGATTTCATAATTTCTTCCTTAACCTTTCAAAGCAGGATATTACAGGTAGCATATACCATAAAATCATAGAATCGTAGAGTTGGAAGAGACCTCAAGGGCCATCCAGTCCAACCCCTGCCATGCAGGAACCCCCATCACAGTGCTCCTGACATATGTCTATCCAGCTTCTGCTTCGAAACCTCCAAAGAAGGAGACTCCATCACCCTCCTTTGACTTTTTTACCCAGTGTGTTGTTAATCTGTGGAACTCCCTGACACAGGGTGTGGTGATGGCATCTGGTCTGGATGCCTTCAAAGGGGGATTGGACAGATTCCTGGAGGAAAAGCCCATCACAGGTTACAAACCATGATGGAGATGTGTAATCTCCAGGCTTAAAACCAGGGTACTTCAAGGGCCAGATGCAGGGGAGTGGTATCAGGAGACAGAGATCTAGTCTCATGCGTTCCCAGACACATCTGGTGGGGCCGCTGTGAGATACAGGAAGCTGGACTAGATGGACCTTTGGGCTGATCCAGCAGGGCTCTTCTTATGTTCTTATAACTTCTAGTGCTTTGACTAAGTGCATGCTGAATCCCATCCCTCATCTGCCCACATCTGTTTATGAGCACACTCTCAGCTCACTGTGTGGTGGTGTGGTTCTCACAATAATGTACAAATAAATGTGAAGGGGTAAAAAGTGTTCCTGTTAGGAATTAGCATATGAATTCTAGAATCATAAAGCTACCAGTGGCCTGTTAAGCCATCGAGTCAGACCCCCTGCTCAAGGCAGGAAACTGAATCAAAGGAGATTGGATGGAGGGTTGTCCAATTTTCCCTCGATTGCTTGTGGCACTGGAGCTCTCATCAGCTCCTGAGGTCATTGCTTCTGTTGTCATACTGCTCTAACAGTCAGGAAGTTTTTCCTGCTATTCAGTCAAAATCTGGCTTCCCTGTCATTTCAGCCCACTGTTATGTGTCCTGACAGTTCTGGGTTTACCAAGAACAGATCCTGCTATACACTTTGACTGGCAACTGGGTATCCACCCCAACATCCCTTAATAACTTAAATCATTTTAAATCACAACAAAGATCACTCAGTGCCCCATACTATGCCTCTGCGGTCGAACATGCCGTGTACCTCTGCTTCCAGGATTTCCAAGCAATTAATGAACCATTTAGAAACATTATATATCCAGATATCAAACATCTGCTTTCTGGACACACCCTTCCACTGCATGATATCCTTTTAAGTCTTTGAAAAGAGATCTCCCCTCTCTCCCCTCTGCCTTCTTTTCTCCAGGCTAAACATACCCTGTTCTTTCTGTCATTCTTCATAAGAATGGTCTCTGGTCCCCTGATCATCCTTGTTGCCCTCCGCTGAACGTGCTCCAGTTTATCAGCATCCTTCTTGAAGTGGGGTGTCCAGATGTCAACAAAGTTCTCTAGTTCAGCCAGGTCATAGAATCATAGAGTTGGAAGAGTCCTCAAGGGCCATCTAGTCCAACCCCCTGCCATGCAGGAACCCCATCACAATATTTCCAACAGATGGCCATCCAGCCTCTGCTTAAAAACCTCCAAAGAAGGCGACTCCACCACCCTTTATGGCAGCATTTTCCACTGCCGAACAGCTCTAACCATCATGAAGTTCTTCCTAGTGTTCATGTGGAATCTCTTTTCCTGTAGTTTGAAACCATTGCCCTGAGTCCTAGTCTCTGAAGCCATGGAAAACAAACCATGGAAATAAACTCTTCAATATGACATCCTTTCAAATATTTAAACATAGCTATCATATCCCTCCCCCAGCCTTCTTTTTGAAAGGCTAAACATTCCCAGTTCCATAAGCCATTTCTCATAAGACATTTCCTCCAGACCTTCAACCATCCGGGTCTCTCTATATATATATATACATTTGTCCCCTCTAATTCTGGGCCTGTCAATAGCTCATGTCTCATCTCAGCGATCCACAAATACCTGCACATGGCCATGTCCACAAAGGCCATTCTCTGTTTAACTCTCTTCTCTGTTCTAATCTAATTACCTTCCGGCAATGCTCCACGGCTGAGCATAATGTTAAACGGGTGAGTCTCAGAAAGTCACACTTAGAGCAAGCTGGAAAATTTTCATTTAGTATAGAGCCGTGATTCATTACGGCAGGAGGGGATTTGAGACTGGCCAATTAATTTGCACCATTGCCGGGCTCCAAGCTGTCATGCCTACCCTCCGGTGAAATGCTGAGCTATTTCTAACAGCTTTTTTCCTTTGCCAGAAGTCTACAAGGCCACCTTCAAAGGAAGACAGTAAGAGACATCACAGAAACTCGAGGAGTGGGAGAGGGTGGAATAGCTACACTATTTCTAGTATATTTAGGTTTCCCTGGTCTTGGGAGCATGGCTCCCAGTAGAGATGGGCACGAACCTGTTTGGTAGGTTCATCCCAGTTCATCAAGGCGGCAACACAGACTCAACCAGCCACACACCAGGCCCAGCACTCATGCTTCCTCCAACTCCTCAACTGATCTTCCACTTCCAGCAGTAGCTGAGTCTTCTCTGCCCTTCCTTCTTGGTTGATCTCCCACTCACACAAAAGGGCCGGGCAGAGAACTCTCTGCTCTTGCTTGTGTCTGGGAGATTAGCCAAGGGGGTGGAGGAAGCAAGCAAGCTGGACCTGTAGAGTAGCTGATCTCCCATTCAGACAAAGGAGCCAGGCAGAGGCATCTGTGCTCTTGCTCGTGACTGGGGGATTAGCCAAAGAAGTGGGGAAAGGAAGGAAGGTGGATCTGAAGAGTGGCTGATCTCTCATTCAGACAAAGGAGCCAGGTAGAGGCATCTGTGCTGTTGCTAATGATGGAGAGATTAGCCAAAGAGATGGAGGAAGGGAGCACGCTGGTCCTGGTGAATGGCTGGTTGAGCCAGAGGAGGCAGCAGTACCTGTACTACCACCTTTATGAACTGGGACAAACCAATTAAGCAGCTTCATGCTCATCTCCACTCTGCAGTCAATGGATCAAGAATGGATTGCCGGCTTCCAAGTTCACGTTTCAAACCATCACCAGGCTTGCTCAAGAAAGTAGAGCAGGAGTAGTCTTAAGGACTTGGTGCAATGACCACACCATTAAGGTGTATGTGTGTGGCATGGATAAAGCCACATGTGAAACACCTCACGTATCTCAAAAACCCTACTAAGGTCACTGTTAAGTTGGAGTGGACTTGGCATCCCATAATGCACAAGCCTTCTGTCCCCACTGAACCCTTCATCTTGCTGCTCCTCCCTCCCACCCCATCCCCATCTCTGAGCATCAGCCACCCACTTTCTGTGTACCTGCTCAGATGTGCATGGGCATGTGAAAATTTGTTCTTCATGGCTTGGCTTTGGAACTCTCTTCAACTGGATCTTTGCCTGCGTCTTAGCCTCTTTGCCTTCCAGAGCCCATTTTGAGATGCTTCTCGGGAGGCAGGCTTTTGGGGACCCACAGGGAGGAGGAGGAAGGCAACCCCTGTGTTATAAAGGTCATTTGCTTGCCATCTGATTCCTCCTTTGAGCCTTTGGGATAAGGTGGCCTAGGAGCTCAGGAGCATGTTTTAATGCCAAGACACTCGTGTTCAAATTCAGCAGACCACTCGTCCCTATGAAAATCCCAAGAACGTTAAACAAAACCTTAAATTTATTTCATGGGGGAAAGGGTAGGGAGGGGAAAAAGGGCCACCCCTAAGATGAGTGCCAGCACCCTGATGAAAAGCTGGAAAGGCCATCCCTGGGAATGGGGAGCCTGCAGTCACATTTTGAAGGCGGTTTTTGCCCCATCGCCCCATTTTGGAGGCATCCCAACAATGGTTTTTCAAAGCAATTAGTTGTTAAAATTCTGCACACTGGCTGCCCTGCGTGCACACGTAACATGTACGCGTGCATGCACAGTCACTCACACAGAGACAGTCATTTGCAAAAGGTAGCAGTCCCCTTGGCTCTTCCTCAAACAATGCAACGTGAGAACCGTGCCATTTACGCTCCATCTTAATCGACATATAGGCACCTATCGTGTGCTTAATCTACAGACTGGATTAGGGCATGACCTCTGCCAATGAACAACTAATGCATGCACCAAGCAGTCTGAACCAGGGTGGATAACAGACTCAAGTGATTTTCCCTTTCCCTTGTAGAATAGTATTTTATGCGGACTAGTACTCTTAGTCTTCCTTCCTTCGTGCTCCTCTGCTCCTCTTCCTAGCTAGAGTGAACCAGCTGCACATAGGGTGCCCATCAGTAGACTTTGCACATATGGAAATCAGACAGTCTGTTATTCAGGGAGAACAGTCCTAGACAATACTGTTCCTGTCTGCCATGGATTTCCTAATTAGCAGGTCCTAAAACAGTTCCTGTTCTTCAGGAGGCCTATGTCCACCCCTTCACTCTACAAACAATTCTGACAACGTAAAGCTCACGACTATGAGTCGCTTCTTTTTGCATGCGTTCTACAATCTGTCCCATATTTGAACTGGTTAGGAGGGAAAGTGTTGCCTTCCCTGGTGGTAGGGCTACCCATGCTCCCAGCAAAGAGCAGGCACCACCCTGGATTGATGGGGAAGCAGAGCTATCATTGAATTCAAACTGGTATCACACAGCTGGTTGGGCAACATCAGTCCTGTCTGCCACCTGTCCCAGCCACCCCACATACTGGCAATTTGGATTGTTTATAGTTTTTAAAAAACAGCCCTGAATCCTTTTGCACCCAAATGGATATGGGGGCAATTTTGCCATGGCTGAAAGGCCTCCAGCAGACATGGCCACCCCTAACACAATTCACTTTAGTAAAAACATTTCCGGTTGCTAAAGCAAAGCAAAGCAAAGTGTTCTGATTATATACCACCCCATACCACTTGAAGTAGTCTCTGGGTGGTTTACAGTATGCAGGCTACACACTGCCCCCCCCCCCAAGCAAGCTGGGTACTCAATTTACCGAACTCGGAAGGATGGAAGTCTGAGTCAACCATGATCCGGCTACCTGGGATTGAACCCCAGGTCGTGACTGAGGACAGTTTTACCTGTAGTACAGGCATTTAACTACTGCACCACGAGGCTCTTCTAAAATGATGCAACACACAACTATCAATGTCTAAACTGTGGGCAACAAAAGTAAGTACACCGCTAAATAGCAGTGTCCAAATTATCACAGGAAAAGATACACTAAAATATTTATGAAATCTGAGGGGGTGCACTCACTTCTGTGACATACTGCACAAACACACTGTCACTTTCCAACTAAGGATGGGATTTCTGGAATCAAAGGACTCCCCGTCCTATCATTCTGGAGGAACCTTCTGGGCCAAAGACTCTTTGGAAGCTGTCTTTGAAAGCTAGTGCAGTGTTGGCGAACCTATGGACACGGGTGCCAAAGGTGGCACCCGGAGCCCTTTCCGTGGGCACCTGACATCACCCCTTCACCGCCACCTGTGTTCAGGTTAAATGGCTCTATTGGCTGCAGTACAAGCATTTATACACTGTGCCATGGGGCTCCTCTAGAGATGAACGAGGGTGGTTCACCTTAACCAAAAATGTTCTTTCTTTGTTTTTGTTTGGTTTGGATCAGATTGTTGTTTTCTGGAGCTTTGTGGCACAGTCCTTCAACTGCAACAGTGCAGCCAAAACTCTGCTGGTTCAATCCCAGGTAGCTGGTCCCAAGTTCCATGCAGCCTTCCATCCTTCTGAGGTCGGTAAAATGAGTGTGTGGGGGGGGGGCGGGGGGAGGTATGCCAATGTTTAGCCTGCAGAATTAACTTGTAAATTGCCCAGAGGGTGCTTTAAGTGCTATAGGGTGGTATATCAGCAACAAACAGGATAAGATGGCACCCTCTTTTCTGGACTTCTGATGATGTCCTACCATCCTTTAAAACAGGCATGTCCAAACTTCGATCCTCCAGATGTTTTGGACCGCAACTCCCACAGCCCTTTGCCATTGGCAATCTAAGCTTAGAATTCTGGGAACTGGGGTCCAAAACATTAGGAGGGCTGAACTTTGGACATGCCTGCCTTAAAACCTCTGGCCTCTTTAAAAATAAATCCTCCAAAGCAAACATGCCTTGCTGATGGCCACCCTAGCTTCTTGATTCAGAAACTCTGCGCACACTCCTTACAGTGTGGTCAGAGATGAAAAGTAACTTCTCTTTCCCCCCCTTTTTGGGGACAACAATTCCCTTTAATGACTGGCATTAGAGATGGGCACGACTTAGCGGTATTTTCATTTTCGTTTTTTCATTTTCGTTACGTAACGAAACGAAAACGAAAAACGGTTCAAAAATGGACCAAAAACGGAAACGAAACGACTAATTTTGAGCCAATTTTCATTTTTCGTTACTGGAAAAACACATAATGGAGCTAAATGGGGAGAAATGAAAAAAAATTCGTTTTCGTTACGTAACGAAACGAAAACGAAAAATTTTGAAATTAGCTCACGAAAACGGAAACGAAACGAAACGGACCCTAGCCGAAAACGAAAACAAAACGAAAAATTTTTTCTGAGTCGTGCCCATCTCTAACTGGCATTACCAAGAGCATCCTAGAAATCATAAATTTACTTTCCTGGCCCCTGAGTTCATTGAAAAGGATTAAGCCTAAGCACGGTATTTATGAACAGCCACAGAAAAAAATGGGCTAAAGGAGGAAATTATTTTCTTTTTTTCCCCCCCTTAGAAAGTTTCTGCAAAATAGTTCAGGTCTCTAAAGAAGGTCACAGAGAGCTGGAGGACAGTATCTCCTGGGTAATCTCTTTTATCAGGGGATCGCTCTGCTGTTTCCATTTACAGGTTTAAATGTTAACGCCTTACAAATGTTAGAAATCTGCTTAATCGCCCTGCCACTTTGTCTCTATCTAGTCAAACAAAAACAAAACAGAGCAAATATCAAGTCTCACAGAGTCTTCTGGAAAATACTTCAGAATATTTTTCTAGGGGAAGAAGAGGAGGTGGATTTCCCCACCACCCCCATTTGGGGTCATACTTTGGCTCAGAGAGATAAGAGAAAATGGAACATGAGTTGGAAGTACAGTACATCACAACTCAGCATGACTTGTTTGTATCATTAGGCAAAAACCTCTTGGCTCCTACTGTGTGTGCGAAGGTCCCTTTGCACTTGTGGTTGCTTCTGCACACAGAGATACTTGCTGTGCTCATGGCAACCCATCTTTTTTTTTCAGAGTGGGCACTCTCTGCCTCATGCAGCTGCAATCATGTGACACGAAGACCGTAAGACTAGGATGATAGATTTCATCTTTTCTCAAAATGATTCTGCTCTCTTTCGCTTTCTCTCTATCCCTTCCTTCCTTCCTTCCTTCCTTCCTTCCTTCCTATCTATCTATCTATCTATCTATCTATCTATCTATCTATCTATCTATCTATCTATCTATCTATCTATCTATTCCTTCCTTCCTTCCTTCCTGTCTTTCTGTCTGTCTTTCTGTCTATTCCTTCGTTCATTTATTCCTTTGTTCGTTCATTTGTTCGTTCATTCGTTCACTGATTTGTTCATTCATTCATTTGTTTGTTCGTTCATTCGGTCAGTCCTTCCTTCCTTCCTTCCTTCCTTCCTTCCTTCCTTCCTTCCTTCCTTCCTTCCTTCCTGTCTGTTTGTCTTTCTGTCTATTCCTTCGTTCATTTGTTCCTTTGTTCGTTCATTTGTTCATTCATTCATTTGTTCGGTCGGTCGGTCAGTCAGTCGGTCCTTCGTTTGGTCCTTCCTTCCTTCCTTCCTGTCTGTCTGTCTGTCTGTCTGTCTGTCTGTCTGTCTGTCTGTCTGTCTAAGGAGGATGAAAATAATAACCCACCCATCATACCAATCCACAACTAATGAAAACCCACCATAGAGCAGCCAAGACAACAGCAAACAAACTCAGAGTGGAAACTCGTGGGTCTGGGAGAGCATCAAAGGGGAAAGCAAGATATTGAAAGACCTCTTCGCAAAGCTCAGCGGAAGGGAAGGCACCTGGTGGACGTCAACACGCAATATGTGCCAGAGCACTTCAGCTGCCACCAAGCGGACTCCTGGTTTTGGCGGTAGTTCTCAGGCTTCCTTAGGGTGAACATTCCTAAGTAGATGAGGTGGCCCAGGCAGATGACCTTAAAGAGAGATGCTCGGCCTTGCTTCGTTCTTAGCTCCACAATCTCTCTTCCATCCCATCTCCCTTGCATACAACATGTGTGGTTGTTTTCAGTAGCTGTCCATTATTGTTACCCATCTTAAATCTACCCAAGGGTGTGTGTGTGTGTAAAAAGGTCTACAAAAGAAGAACAGTCCTTTCAAGGCATGTCCTTCTCCTTCCCTTCTTCTTGGGAGGCATTTTGATAACTCAGTGTCCATTAATCCAGGCTTGCAGCCCATTAAGAAGAAGCAACTAGAAGCAATAATTAACAGGTAACAAAACTAGGGGTGGGTATGAAATGGAAAATTGAGTTTGGTTTTGTTTCATTTCGTTCCCCCGGGATTCGTTTTGTTTCATTAGAAACAATTTTTTTAAAAAAAATAATTCGCACAAAATGAACCAGTAACAAAACGATTTGTTACTCTATAAAACGGGTCGCCTGGGTCCTAGAGGCATAAAATTTGGGGGGTACCTTCCTTGGATTCTCCCCTTTAAGTGTTCCAATTTTGAGAGATTTAGGGTTCAGGGGGGCAAGTTACTCAACTTCAAAGGAGGTGCCCCCTGGAAAATAACATTTCTAATTGCAATGTTATGTGCTTGAAAATAGTGATCCCAGGCAGCTAGCAGCGTGGACATTACAGTGGAAGCGGTAGGCATGCAAATGGCAGGCTTTGCTTCCCCAAGCGATTTTAGGGGACCCTTTGAAATTTGGAAAAGTTAGGGCTCCTGGGGGAAGAGATATTAAGCTCCAAAAGAGGTGGGGGTGCTTAATGGAAGGAGTGTGTCCAGGATGCTTTACCAATTATAGGGTTAATTGACAGATTCCCCTCAGCATGCCGGTCCACACCCTTTCAAATAAGTACCCCTGCAGTGCCTTTGGAGATCAGTAACTCCATTCCCTGTACCCCAAACCTCTCCAAATTGGGGGTGTTTCAAGGGAAGACCTCGAGGAAGCTCCACTGTAATTTCCATGCTGCTAGCTGGCTAGGATCACTATTTTCATGCACATAACATTGCAATTAGAAATGTTATTTTCTGGAGCACCCCCTTTGAAGTTGAATAACTCAGCCTCCTGAATCCCCAATCTCTCCAAATTTGGAGGGCTTAAAGGGGAGAGTACAAGGAAGGCTCACACCATATTCGGTGCCTCTTGGACCCAGGGGAGCTGTTTTACAGAGAAACATAGCAGTTCATTTAAAACAAAAAAAAAACCCCGCCTGTTCATTTCGTTACTAACGAAACGCTGCTTCCCCAGTTCATTTCATTTCATTTCATTTCATTCCATAACAAACAAACAAATCAGCATTTCGTTTTTCGTTTGGTGCCCATTCCCTAAACAAAACCCAAAAGAAATCGGAATGATTAGAGTAATGTAAAACCATCTGAAACATGCACAACCCTGCTTCTCCCGCAACCAGTTTCAGCCCTGCTGCAATCATTGTCGTCCATCGGTTTCATCATCGACAACAGATGAGAGGGTAGAAAGTGAGGTGGCTACGAATTAGCATACAATGAATGTTTAGGGTCGGGGAAGCCAGTTCCGGGATGCTTGCTTTTTGGCACATCTGCGAGATGCTTTAATCAAAAGCATCGCATTGTCAGCTATGGGCCTTTTAACACGACCCCTAAGATCCGCTGGCCCCTTAAATTCAGACCAGAGATCTTGGGGGTTCGTTGCTCTTCCTTCCTCCCCATCACTCCGCACTTCCTTGCTTCTGTCTGCGTGACGGGAGGGAGGGGAAAAAAGCCTTAAAAAGGGACAAAAGAATAAAGCCTTACCTCCGGTGCTGGTGGAAGCTGCTCCGAGCCCCGGTCACTTCCTGGTTCCTCTTAAAGGGGCGGGAGGCAAAAAAAAAACCAACAAAAAGAAGCGAGGAGAGCCCGGCACTCTCCGCATCAAAATTTTTCACTCTCCCAGAGCAGGTACTTGAAAGGTGCGGTGGGTCGCGCTTAGGTGGGCGGGGTCGCACTTAATTTTCTGTTAGCTCCGGAGCTGGTGGGGAAACATTCGTAAGCTCCGGAGCTGGGAGCCATTTGCAGCGGAGCTTAGGGGTCATGTATAAACGCTCTATGATCACAGCAGGGATGTGACTGGAAAGGGTGGGCAGAGGCACACATGTTGAGCCAAAGCAGGGGAGAAGGGAATGGCGGACAAGAAAGTACCTACCAGGAAATAGACACATGGCGTCTGTCCTGCCCCCAGGAAGTAAAACAGACTCCGGCTGGTCAGCAGGAAATTTCAAACCATTTCTCAGACACAAAGGCCACAGGAATTAGATGTCGGTCAGAAGAGGACGGTCTGCAGGGGGCAGAAACAGGGACTTGCTCTAAGAGACCTAGTGAGCCAACCTAGGCCCCACTCCCCACTACCCCCCCCCAAAAAAATCAGCTTTTGTCCTCTCATCTCTTCGAGCACAGAGAAAGGATCCCAAAACAATGCTTTGAAAGGGGCCACCGGTTTCGACACGGGGAGCGCAATGCCGAGAGGAGAAAAAGTGACTCATGAACCAATGCCCAAATAGTCACACCACGATGGGGGCAGAAACTGGCCAGTGGTGAAAAAAAGAGGGAGATGGGGGAGAAAATGGGATTTTATGTCCATCTTAAAATGGCGCTTTATATCCATCCCCCTTTCGCAGGATCAGCAGGCACAGACAGATTTACTTTAGCAACCTGTCTCAGGAACACCATGACCTGCCATGACCACAAATTTGGCTGTGCCTCACCGAAGAAATGATATTTGGTAGAAACCCTCCAGTTATTCCCACAAAACCAAAATATTTACAAATGTGGGCTGGAACTGACCAATAATATCCCACAAATATCACCTTAAGATTACACACTGTTTTCAAGATGGACTTAAGTCACACTGGCAACTT
>JAHTLZ010003423.1:344894-375898 GCA_023846285.1 Phrynocephalus versicolor | reverse complement strand
ATCAAAGTCTTGGGACTTGGGACTTGGTACCAAAGACTTGGGACTTGAGACCTGGGACTTGGTATCAAAGACTTGGGACTTGGACCCAAAGACTCTGACTTGGGGCTTGGTATCATAGACTTGGGATTTAGACCCAAAGACTCTGGCTTGAGACTTGGTACCAAAGACTTGGGACACAGACCCAAAAACATCCCAACATCCCTGATGTACATATAGGTATATGTTTCTGAATATTTAGATACATATTCAATGGACCCTTTCCAGTCCATGTCTACTTGCTAATAAAGATAAAAGGAGAGAAAAGGAGCAGCAATGGTTGGAAGGACAGACAGATGAAAAGTGTTCTCCAAAGTTCACCAATACAACAGATAAACCTACGGACACGAGCACACACGTAGACACACGTACGCATCACCACATGATCGCTCCAGACATAGGTTGGCTAAAGTTCATGTTTCAAATGCATCAAGTATATAGACACTCCAAGAAAGGGTTGAAAATGTCCTGCCCCATCATCTGCCTACCAGGAAGACTGTATTTTGACACTTCGGTCAGTGTCCGCTTGGTCGCTCTGCCTGTCCCGATTTTGTGGGAGTAAGCCTCTTGAAGCCAAGAAGAAGAAGAAACAGATATGGGTGGAGCATTCCTGATAACATGCAAAAGGGGTTGACAGTGACCCTACCCTTCTCTCCCCTGAGGACTGGCAAAAGGGACCCAATTTCAGCGTGGTCTTCTCAACATGTGCTCTATTCTAGAAGGATCACCCAACTCCCATGTTGACATCCATAAAGCTGGATCCTAGACTTTTGGTTTGGTTTTGCAAAGGAAGTAAGATGACCAAGCCACCCATGCAACAAAGGCCTTGAGACTTTCCCAAGGTCAAAGTGGAAGTCACAAGCACACCGTGAGAGTAGAGCACACTGAATTGGAACAGAAAATCAGGGTTAGTCACGCAGGATGAGTTTAGCATGCTGGATCGTTTGAGAGGAGAGGGGAATAAAATAAATCAAAAGATGGTATGTTGGGAATTAAAGAAGGTTCAATCATGAGACTTATGACCATCAATGACATATACATCTAATGACTTACATTGACCTCACTGAGCTCAATTGCTTGGCTGAATCAAGTGAACCCAAATCTAGAGTTCTATTAGAGCCCTAAATAGTAAAAATAACTTCTCATTAAGGATGGGCACAAAACAAAAAATGAAATGCTGTTTCATCATTTTGTTATGTAACGAAACGAAACGAAATGAAACGATGAAGCAGCATTTTGTTACAGACGAAACGAAACGGTTGTTTTTTCTGTTAAAATGAACCAGTTCATTTCCTCTGTAAAATGTAGCCAGCCCACCACAGGGAAAAAAGCGGCCCGTGGTCGGCGCAAAAAGAACAGGAAACAAATGATATGAAACAATTTTTTAAAAAAAAAAACATTTTGTAATAAATGAAGCAAAATGGGAGGGGGAGAAATGAACGAAATGAAATGCCATTTTGGCATTTCGTGCCCATCCCTACTTCTCATCATACTCATCGGGCCAATAGCAGCAGAGATAATTACAGTTGCTTCCGAAACTCAAGCAAACTCTTATTTTGGGCATCTGGGGTTTAAATGACCCATTATTTTCTGTAAAGAAGTTGGCCTGGGCAACTCTAGTTTGGATTGGAATGGGAGGACTCTGAGTTATTTGTACAGTAACCCCCCCCCCACCTATTGCGGGGATTATGGACCCACCCATCCCACAAAGCCTGAAAATCTCCGATATGCGGAAGTGGGTTGGGGGGTCGGGGTCGGGGGCAATTAGATCCCCCGGCCACCACCAGCGCGCGCCGGTCAGAGAAGTCTTGGGGTGGCGCGCACTGGCGGCAGCGGGGGGATCTCACTTCCCGCCGCCCCCCGCCACGCCGCCCCGAGACTTCTCGTCCGGGCCGTCTCCATTGAAATACATTAGCTCAATGCATTTCAAAGGAGAAAATTTTCCCCATTGGAAAACATTGGCTCAATGCATTCCAATGGGGAAAATTTCTCCATTGAAATGCATTGGCTCAATGCATTTCAATGGAGATTGTGGGGCAGCACCCAACGCCACCGTCCCGCACTTTTCCGAGAAGCCTCGGGCCGCGCAGGAGGGCGGTGTGGGCGATCGCATCGCCACCCCCACCTGCCCCCACGCAGCCCAAGGCTTCTCGGAGGGGTGGTGGTGGCCCGGGGCAATGTGATTGCACCCCCGCACACCCGCGCTGCCCGAGGCGCAGATACTGCGATCCCGCAATATAGTGGGACCGCAGTACCTGAACCACGAAATGGCGGGGAGTGACTGTAGCTGCTAAGGTGCCCAGTTTTCCATATGACAGACTGAAAATACCCACAAGCTACCATAGACACTCCCTGGGAGCCTCAAGTGTTCCACTCCTTGGTTGAGAAATCTTACAGTTACAGGAATTGTGGGTAGCTTCCCATCTTTCTCAGCCTGTGCTCAAGAAAAATGGCACTGAAGCCACAAATAATGCCTTATTCCTCAGCTGAAAGTCAAAAGAGAGAAGAGGCCACCACCATCACCACCTTTCATAAAGAAAGCAGGAAGTATCATGCAAGCACGATGAAAGCGTATTAAAATGAGCAAGGTTCCGTGATGATTAATTAGAATGGCAGATGTTTTTTCCCCTTTACATGCAAGACACAGGCGTAACAATGCCTGTTTATAACACATTATGACCAAGACCTTCCAGAATCCGGACTAGGCAATGCTTGTATAGAGAAACGAGGGCATTCCTTAGCAACGGTCTGCTTTTCCCAAGGAAAACATGCATGTGAAGATGCAAAAGTCAAAAACACACCAGTACACATGCATGACAGCACTGCCAAATTCCAGAATCACATGTGATGGGGTCCAAGCAGCAGACTGGTGGTCTTAGGATGATCAGGTCCATCAGTGGACATACTGGGAACTGCTCTTTTCGGCAACAGGCAACAAATAGAAGTGTGATGACAAGTTGAGCAGTTCAACACTTATGGAATCTCCCCCTCGTTTTCTTTGTTTCAAGAGTCCAGAGGTTGAGTCAGGGTAACTACTGGACTTCTTTTCTTTCTGATCTCACTTGAAAAGGAGGAGGAGGAGGAGGGGGGGAGGAAGAAGAAGAAAAAAGAGGAGGAGGAAGAAGAGGAGGAGGAGGAGTGGAAAAAGAAGAAGAGGAGGAGGGGGAAAGAAGAAGAAGAAGAAGAAGAAGAAGAAGAAGAAGAAGAAGAAGAAGAAGAAGAAGAAGAAGAAGAAGAAGAAGAAGAAGAAGAAGAGCAGGAGGAGGAGGAGGAAGAGGAGGAGGAGGAGGAGGAGACAACCAGTTGTCATGACTCAACTTCTGGATAACTTCACTTGGAGGACTGAGAATCTTCACCAACTCATTTAAGAGTGATGTGCTTTGGACCCAGGCAAGACAGCTCACAGATGCTTGCACAGGCCTGAGGAAACTGACTGAATGCTAGCTAGACCTCCTGGTATGGAATTTTAGGCTGAAATATGTAGGGTGTGCAGCTGTGTACAAAAAAGCAACCCAAGGGGGTCTTGGTCAAGACATGAAATGAAGTTCAGGTGACCATTTCTGATGAGGGCAGGAAAGGAACTACACACAGAGAGACAAAATGACAGTTCTCTCGCCCTCTCTGTTCAGGTTTCACATGGAGTAAAAAGCATCTTCATGTGACTAGAGGTATATTTGCCACAGTCTGGAATCCGGAAGTTGGGTCCTGGCAACTGGACTTCTTTTCTTGTGAGATTGAAATGTTTCACTACTAAAGTAGCTTCATCAGCCTGAGGAAATACGCCTGTGGAGATTCTCAGTCATCCAGGTGAGTTTATCTGGAAGTTGAGTCATGGCAACTGGACTCAAGGAAAAGAAGTCCAGTTGCCATGATTCAACTTCCAGACAGCCTGAGGAAAGTTGGTTCAAGGCCTCCAATTTATAGTTCATCTTCATTTCATGTCACCCTCGTCTGAATAGGCTCGTTAGGTAGACAGTGGGCTGAATAGGCTCGTTAGGAGGACAATGGCCTGAATCAGCTTATACGATGGACAATGGCCTCTTGTGTGTGGAGGTCCCACCTATTTGATCCTTCCCAGCGCCAATTATGTACAGGTGATTAGCAGTGGCTTTCCTGGGGGAGGTGTGAAGTGCTTCTGATTTGTCTGGGGATCAATGAAAGGGCAGCATGATAATAGGCATATGAATTGTGCCTAAGTCCTCCATCTAATGAGCCTATTCAGACCAGGGTGGCATGGAACTACATGAACTATAAATTGGAAGCCTCACTCCTGCTTTCCTTCGACTGACAGAGCTACTTGGATGAGCAGTGAACCATTTCGATCTCACAAGAAAAGAAGGCCAGTTGCCATGACTCAACTTCCGATTAGTCTCACCTGGATGACTGAGAATCTTCAGAATCTGGAATATACCACAGAAATTGGTCCATTCAAACAAGGGCCAGCTCAGTTAGCTCAGCACAGCAAGGCTGGTCTCACCCCCTTTAGAAGGTGTTGGCATGCAGGCAGGAAGGTTGACAGTTAAGGGGCCTCAGCTAGTCTCCAAGTGAGACAGACCAAATAAGTATGGACTTCTTTAAAAGGTAGAATCTCCCCATTTTGTGACAAACAAGTCAGTCAGCTGAAGGGGAATCACATGGTAGCTGTTGAGCAAATTGACAAACTCTGATTTCTTGGGGTCAAACCTACACATGAGTGGTAACCTTCATTAGGAGTTGTACTTCCTTAGGGGGTCAAAGAGTCTTTTTTAAAAAAAAAAATTAAAAAGATTTTTTGCACCTTTAAAAAAATTAGATTGCTTTGTTCTGTTAGATAAATACAGGATACATATTCCACTGCAATTGATGCAATATGGAGATCTACAAGGATCTTCCTGGTGAAATGCTATTAGGATTTCATTGCCAAATTGTGTGCTCTCTGTAACATCGAGTTTGACCCCTAAGCGAGCAAGTAGGTCACATCTGAAGTCACAGCTGAGTTGTGAAAGGCCAGAATCATTGATGAAGTCACTTTTGTATGTCAAGGGCCAAAGCTCATCTCCCCCTCCGCTCAGCATTTTACAGGCCATTCTGAGTTTAGGGTGTCTGATGTTGGCATCTCCCAGACAAAGTCAACGCATACAGATGTGCACAGGAAGACACGGACATCTGTTCTTGTGTTGAGAACAAGGACATAAGTGTGCCTCCGTAGCTGCTACTTGGGACACAGACAGAGATGGACACAATGACATTCAGTCATGGAGTGGCAAGAAGTGGATAGACCCACAGTTGAAGGAAATAGGAATTTGTTGGAATATTTCCCATGACCTAATGTTGACAAGTTGAGCATATTCTCCTGAACAGGGAAAGAGGAGGAGGAAACTCTTAACTTAACTCTTAACTTGACTCACGGAGTCAAACAATGTCCCTATTTTGACACTAAGACCAAGAGCAGAACTCAATCTCTACAACATGGATCTGGAAACCTCCCCCAGGTGGGAGGAGCTGGTATCTACCGCCTTACCTATTTCCATTAAAGGATGTCTTATAATCCCCCGGTGAAAGGATCGTCTCCTCCGCATACACTGGCACAGGAGCCCTCACGCACTCGTGCGAACACTGTAGCGTTTCGTTGTAGGCCGTGAAGATGTCCAGGTTGCTGGGCACTCTCGCTGGCGTGAAGTCCGTCAGGTTCTGGCAGCTTTCCTCCTGCTGGTTGATTTTGCGCTGGTGGCCGTTCCGTCTTGCGTTCCCACTCTGGGCACAGCTGGAAAACAAACAGGGGAGAAGCACGTGGAAGCAAGGGTCAATCCATGAGCTCTTTGGCTGTGTTCTGGAAGTTTTTGTTCCTGATGTTTCACCAGACTCTGTGGCCAGATTCTTCAGAGGGCAAGGAGCTCGGGGAACTAGGAGTTCTCTCTGTGCCCTGGGGTATAGAGTGAGTGTGACTGTGTGGTTTTTAAAGTTGTGGGAAAGAGGAAACTTGTCCTATGCAGGAGAATAGGTGTTAGACATCTTTCCCACAATTTCAAAAAACACACAGTCTCATTCATTCTATACCCGCCCAGAGCACAGAGAGAACTCCTAGTTCCCTGAGCTTCTTTCCCTCTGAAGATGCCAGCCACAGAGTCTGGTGAAATGTCAGGAAGACAAACTTCCAGAACATGGCCAAACAAGCCCGAAAAACTCACAACAGCTATCAGATATTTCATTTGTTTTCTGTCTTTTATGGCTTTGCATTAGAACGCTTCCAAAATACAAGAATTGGACCCCCAAAACAGAAGTTAACAAAATTTACAGGTTTTTAAAACACATTTCATATTTCCTCTTGATTGCAGGATGAAAAACTGCCTTAAATTCAGTGTTGCAGAAAATTGTTGCAGTGCAATTTTCACAAAGAGGTCTGTCAACTGCCAGTAATGAATCAGAGACCGCTGGGTTGAGATACTGAACCTTTAAAGGCCCTGTCAAAGCAAAGTGCCTGCTTTTTAGCTGGGTGATGACTCTGTTCACTGATGCTGCTGAGAGCGCGCCTCCAGCCTCCATTTTGGAGCGGATACATTCCACACTAGCATGGTAGCACCACTCTGTTCTGCTCTGGTCAAACCCCACATGGAGGACTGTGTCCAGTTCTGTGCGCCTCCATTTAAAAAGGATGTTAACAACC
This sequence comes from Phrynocephalus versicolor, assembly GCA_023846285.1. NCBI lineage: Eukaryota > Metazoa > Chordata > Lepidosauria > Squamata > Agamidae > Phrynocephalus > Phrynocephalus versicolor. The sequence continues at coordinate 369,219 of JAHTLZ010003423.1, read as the reverse complement.
TTGAATGGGTCCAGAGGAGAGTGACCAGGATGATTGAAGGTCTGGAAGAAATGTCTAATGAGGAGCAGCTTAGGGAGCTGGGAATGTTTAGCCTCTCTAAAAGAAGACTGAGAGGGGATATGATAGCTATGTTTAAATATTTGAAAGGATGTCATATTGAAGAGGGAAATGGTTTGTTTTCCATGGCTTCAGAGAATGGAACTTGGGGCAATGGTTTCAAACTACAGGAAAAGAGATTCCATTTGAACATCAGGAAGCACTTCATGACGGTTAGAACTGTTCGGCAGTGGAATAATATGCTGCCACAAAGGAGGGTGGTGGAGTCTCATTCTTTGAAGGTTTCTAAGCAGAAGCTGGATTGCCATCTGTCGGGGTTACTTTGAGGGGGGGTTCCAGCATGGCAGGGGATTGGACTGGATGGCCCTTGAGGTCTCTTCTGCCAACCACGATTCTATGATTCTGTGCTTCTATTGCTGTTGAATTGATAGCTTGGGTCAATGGGTAGAATTCAAAGGCTTGGAGCACCTGGTTGGGAGCCTGGGGTCAGGAATTTGAATTCCCAAATGCTTCCTGGAAATAAGTTTATCTGTGATCACCCAGAGCATGCGGAGCTGATGGGATTACCCTGCCATCTGTGCAACCTACATGGATAAACCTTCTGTTCTCCATGGCTGATTACACCATTAAAGAGATCTTGCCGCTATCACCTGAGATGGCTTGAACTACTTGGTATGGGGTTTCTGGAGGGCCTTGCCACCCATTCCCTTTATTGATCCCTGGAATGCCTGCCTATCTCCCTGCTCTTCACCTGGGGAACTAATGGGAGGAGGAAGTTGTGTCTTCTTGTTCACCCATATTGGGGGGTTTGGGGTTGAGGGCTCTTATTATATTGCCCCATGTGTGTGTGTGTGTGTGTGTGTGTGTGTGTGTGTGTGTGTGTGTGTGTGTGTGTGTGTGTGTGCATGTAATTTTTCTTATGGTCATGACAATGATTTCTCCTTCTCGGGCTGGTGAATTGATAAGGATAATGAGGAAACAGTGATAAATGGGAACGTTAAAGTACATTTAATGCCTGCATAGATAGGTGATTGACTGCTTTTCGTATTTCATGTCATGTTATCACTGGCTGCTTTTAGACTAGATGATCCATGCCTGGACCATGCTCTCTCTTTTAGGACTAGTCCTGTGGGTTCTGTAGGATTTAACGGAGAATAGGACATCAGAAATAGTAGAACCCCCAAATTCAGGTACTTTCAGACTTATCAAAAGGACCTATGCCCCAAAGACTCTGACACTGAAATGACTCAAATTAAGAGCAAGCCAGCAATGTTTCACCAGCAGATCCCTAATAGTTATGAGATCTCAAATGTATTCAAGCCCAGCTAAAAAAGGCCAATAGGTGAAAAAGCCACGGAGCCTACAGAAGACACCCCAAGTAGCAGAGGACCACTTATAGACAAAACAAGGACAACCTTGGGACCGAGTTGCATTCTAGAAAACACAGCCAAGAGGACTGTGACTCTCAGCGTTAGAGACTGGAGATCCTTGGAGGAAAAGATGGGATCAACACCAAAAGAAGCCAAGAAAATAACGGTGAAGAAAGAAAATAAAACCTTACATTCCTGGGAGAGAAGACTCTATTATCGACTGCTAATTATACCTGTGGCTCCAAATTTAATTATCGTCCTGCGGCACCTGAGAAACCGAAGCCTCAATCAACCAAGCTGGTTTCGGAAATCTTTTATATATGCATTTGTTTATCTAGCAGAATCAAATTTGAATTTTAAATGGGGGCCTTTTTCATTAAGAAGAAATTGCTGCCATTAAGTGGGGCATCCGTGGGCATGCTTGGAATTCACATGGCTCGTTCTGCCCATTTAACACATCTTTCATTTCCTCATAAATGCTAATTCTTCTGTTATGTGTGTTGTTGTTTTTTAAGTAGTCATGCAACCACTGCTTTCCCTTTATTTTCAGTCTTCCGGCACACACTGCCTTGCCTTGCACGTCAGGGCTGCAAAAAATTGCCAGCGAATTTTGGAATCCAAACTCGAATCTGTACAATGTATTTGTCCTGCCTGTGCCCAAAAGAAACACCCCCATTGCTCATATTATGGACCAGATAGTGCAGAATAGATTAATGTTAATTCCAGCTCAGGACCAGCATCAGCAGTACACCTCCATTTGAAGGACGAAGGGCACTCATTCAAAGATGAGGATGTACGCATATTAGACAGAGAAGATATGTGGTTTGAGAGAGGCATCAGGAAAGCCATTCATGTGAGCATTGACACCCCCTCTCTCAACAGAGGTGGTGGCCTCAGGCATAGTCTATCTGCTACTTATCAGGGTGTGCTTTCAACAGTACCCAGACAAATCAAAAAGCCTTCACCACCAAGGCCATAGCTAATGACCCATTCTTTATAGGTTTCAGCACCTTAGGCCAGGCATGTCCAAACTTCAGCCCTCCTGATGTTTTGGACCACAACTCCCAGAATTCTAAGTTAGATTGCCAATGTCAAAGGACTGTGGGAGTTGTGGTCCAAAACATCTGGAGGGCTGAAGATTGGACATGCCTGCCTTAGGCCATTGTTCACCTTAAGGCTATGGATACTATTGTCTACCTAACGAGCCTCTTCAGGCCATTGTCCATCTTAGGAGCCTATTTCAGACCAGGGGGACTAGAGGTCAAAGCTGACTATAAGATGGAGGACTCACACTAGCTGTATTCAGACCGAGGAAGCTGTTTGGATGAGCAGCGAAACGTTTCTCTCCCTCAAGGAAAAGAAGTCCAGTTGCCATGACTCAACTTCCAGATAAACTCACCTGGATGACTGAGAATCTTCGCAGACATCCAGTTGTCTTCATATTTCCAGAGTGACAAGTATGCAATCATAATGGGGTGAACCATGGAATCATAGAATCAGAGAATAATGGAGTTAGAAGGGGGCCCTCTAAGGCCATTGGGTCAAATCCCCTGTTCTAGGCAGGAAGACAAAGCAAAGGATCTCTGTCCAAATTTCATCTAAGTTTCTCTCCAATGCCTCCAGCACTGGAGCACTCACCACCTCCCCGTGAGGTCACAAGTTCCATTGTCGTACTTCTCTAACAGTTAAGAAGCTTTTCCTGGTTTTCAGCTGAAATCTGGCATCCTGTAACAGGCGCCCATGCTGTCATGTCCTGGAATGATAAGGAACAGATTGTGCCCCTCCTCTGAAGGACAACCTTTCAAATATTTGAAAAACCGTCCTCTCATGTCACCCCTCAGTCATCTTTTCTCAAGGCTAAACATGCCCATTTCTTTCTGTCTTTCTTCCTAGGGCAGCCATGTCCAAAGTCCGGCCCGCGGGCCAAATCCGGCTTGACAGACCATTTTGATTGGCCCACGACTGCCACTAAGGCCTGCCCACCAAGGAAGCCATGGAATGAAGCTGGGGCAGCCATGGAATGAACGTGACGAAGCAGGTGACAGCCTGCAAGGAGTCAATGGGTGGGGCTTACAGGGGTTGTGTGTCGGGGTCAGGGAGCAGCCGGTCCCCCAAACATTCTCAGCCACCAAATCTGGCCCTCCTTACAAAAAGTTTGGGCACCCCTGTCCTAGGGCTTGGTTTCCAATCCCACGAGCGTCCCCGTTACCTTCCTCTAAATTTGCTTTAGTTTGTTGGCATCCTTCTTTAAAGCACTAGGCATAATGGTACACGCAGAGGTCCTTCCAAAAAAAATGTGTTAGCATGATGCTTTCCTGAGGCATATGGATTCAGAACACAACAGCTGCACCAAAAAAAGAAACCTTTGCTTTATGGTGGTGCAATCCTATTGCACACCAAAGGGAAGTGCAGTAATAAAACACTGTAAGAAACGATTCCTGATGCAATCTATATGCAATGCCATTGATTCTTTGCCCCCTAATTTGCAGTCTCCTCAACAGGCGGACACAATTTGTAAAAATACAGGGAAGCAGGAAAGTGTCAGTGAATAAAATTGAGCCAAAAGTACATCAAATAGAGTGCCACGGACCAAGTTTGGATTTCGTTTTTCTCTTAAACAAGTGTGGGGAGGGGGGTTTACTCCTAATTGTGAATGGGGGTGTCATTTTATTTCTAGATTGTTTTGTCAGTTTTTCACATCATTTGAAAGCCTGCTCTGCCGTGCTTCTATAGCAATCTGTTTTACACACACACACACACACACACACACACACACACACCACTCAAACGGACTGAAAAAGTTGGTGGACAACCAGTCACAGTTCTTCTTAGAGGAAACCGGAAGCCAGACTTCAGAAGGATATCAGAGGAAACTCCCTAACCGTTAGAGTAGTATGACAATGTGTCTTGCAGAGGCTTGTCCGAGTGCAGGACTCTTTGCAAGCCCTTCCCGCACAAACGGCATGAAATTGTGCCCTGTGTGATGGGGGCTTAATTGCCCGGGCTCAGCTCCCTTTAAAGGCAGCAAGCTGCATCTTACCGGTCCTCATGATCAAAGCTGACAAGCACCTCGTCAGCTCACTTCGGGGCTGGATGGGAATTTTTGACTATTTGCCTGATTGGCCTTTGGTGCATAGTGTGCTTTTGCCCATCCCATTCCCCTGCCTACATAAGTAAGGCTGTTCACGCTAATACAGCCACAACTGCAGGTAGTGCAAGATTCCTGGTAGTAGGTGAGTTCATGGTAATGGTTTCCAATACCAAAATGGGGCAGCCTGTTAAGTTCAGGTTACCAGTTCAAGTTGGCATTAGGTGAGTTGTAATAAAATACCAGGTGGTTATAAAGTTAGTTTTGGCTGCCCCATGAGGTATTCCCTGCCACAGGATGTGATGATGGCATCTGGCCTGGATGCTTTCAAAAGGGGATTGGACAGATTCCTGGTGGAAAACTCCATCACAGGTTACAATCCATGATGGAGATGTGTAATCTCCAGGCTTAAAACCAGGGGACTTCAAGGGCCAGATGCAGGGGAGTAGTATCAGGAGACAGATATCTAGTCTCATGCGCTCCCAAACGCATCTGGTAGGGACGCTGTGAGATACAGGAAGCTGGACTAGATGGGCCTTTGGCCTGATCCAGTATGGCTCTTCTTAGGTTCTTATGTTCTTATGAATTAGTCCCTGCCAACGAAAATGGGCCTTGTAAGTACAACATCTGGAGATAAAGTATAACTCACCATCAATTGCCGTGAATTAGGACTAACTGGGTTTTATCATAGGCTCACTTGCACTACGTGTGCCACCCATGTTAGCTAATATTTTTAAAAGGTTTAAATAAAGTTGTGGCCTGATTTATAACTTTATGCCATCTCTTTATTGTGGGGCTGGGATTGCAGTGGAACGGATGACCTTGAGTATAGGTCCGTGCTCCTAGCATTCAAGAGAAATCTAGGGGAAAAACATAAGAACATAAGAACATAAGAAGAGCCATGCTGGATCAGGCCAAAGGCCCATCTAGTCCAGCATCCTGTATCTCACAGCGGCCCCACCAGATGCGTTTGGGAGCGCATGAGACTAGATATCTGTCTCCTGATACCACTCCCCTGCACCTGGCCCTTGAAGTACCCCAGTTTAAAGCCTGGAGACTACACATCTCCATCATGGTTTGTAACCTGGGATGGACTTTTCCTCCAGGAATCTGTCCAATCCCCTTTTGAAGGCATCCAGGTCAGATGCCATCACCACATCCTGTGCCAGGGAGTTTCATAGACTTACAACGTGCTGGGTGAAAAAATATTTTCTTTTGTCAGTTCTTACTCTCCCAGCCCTCAATTTGAGTGCATGTCCCCTAGTTCTGGTATTTTGGGAGAGAGAGAAGAGCTTCCTTTATCCACTTTACTCATACCCTGCATTATTTTGTATGTCTCAATCATATCCCCCTCAAGCGCCTTTTTTCCAGACTAAAGAGGCCCAAATGTTTTAGCCTTTCTTCATAAGGGAGGTGCCCCGGCCCGGTAATCATTTTAGTTGCTCTCTTCTGCACCTTTTCCAGTTCCACTATGTCTTTCTTGAGATGCGGTGACCAGAATTGTACACAATACTCAAGGTGCAGCCTTACTATTGTTTTGTATAACGGCATTATAATGTTGACTGTTTTATTTTCAATCCCCTTTTTGATAATCCCTAGCATGGAATTGGCCTTCTTCACCGCTGCCACACATTGGGGAGATACCTTCATGGAGCTGTCCACCAACACACCAAGATCTCTTTCCTGATCCGTCACGGATAACTCAGAGCCCATGAGTTGATAGATGAAGTTTGGATTTTTTGCCCCAATATGCATTACTTTACATTTGGTTACATTAAAACACATTTGCCATTTCTCAGCCCATTCCCCCAGTTTGGAGAGATCCTTCTGGAGCTCTTCACAATCTTCTCTGGTTTTTACCACACGGAAAAGTTTTGTGTCATCTGCAAACTTGGCCACCTCACTGTTTATCCCTGTCTCCGGGTCATTTATGAACAGATTGAAAAGCACCGGTCCCAGGACAGAGCCCTGGGGCACACCGCTTTTCACTTCTCTCCATTGTGAAAATTTCCCATTGACACCTACTCTTTGTTTCCGGGAACCCAACCAGTTCTCGATCCATAAGAGGACCTGTCCTCTTATCCCCTGACTGTGCAATTTTCTCAGCAGCCTTTGGTGACGGACTATGTCAAAAGCCTTTTGAAAATCCAGATAGACTATATCCACCGGTTCACCCAAATCCACGTGCCTGTTGACCTTTTCAAAAAATTCTAAAAGGTTTGTCAGACAAGATTTACCCTTGCAGAAGCCATGCTGATTTTCTCTCAGCAAGGTTTGTTCTTCTATGTGTTTTAAGATTTTCTCTTGGATGAGGCTTTCCACCATCTTACCTGGGACAGATGTAAGGCTAACTGGCCTGTACTTTCCCAGGTCCCCCCCTCCTTCCTTTTTAAAAAATTGGTGTGACATCTGCTATCCTCCAGTCCTCCGGCACTGTGGCCGTTTTAAGAGATAAGTTGTATATAACCGTTAAGAGATCTGCAATTTCATTTCTCAGTTCCCTAATAACCCTTGGGTGGATGCTATCTGGGCCCGGTGACTTGTTAATCCTCAATTTGTCAATTAGTCCTGAAACCTCCTCTCTTTTAACCTGTATTTGATTTAATTCTTTAGTCAAGAGGGGCGGCTGAGGCAGCGGAATCCGCTCAAGGTCCTCTGTCGTGAAGACAGACGCAAAGAACTCATTCAATTTCTCTGCAATGTCCAAGTCTTCCTTAACCTCCCCTTTTCCACCCTCACCATCCAGAGGGCCAACTGGTTCCCTGGCAGGTTTTCTACTTCTAACATATTTAAAGAAGCTTTTATTATTACTCTTTATATTGCTAGCCATGCATTCCTCAAAACCTTTCTTTGCTTCCCTTATCATCTTCTTACATTTCTTTTGCCAGAGTTTGTGTTCCTTTTTATTTTCCTCATTTGGGGAGGATTTCCATTTACAGAAAGACCTCTCCTTGTGCTTTAGAGCCTCTCTAACTCCACTCGTTAACCATGTTGGTGTCCTCTTGGACTTATATGAGCTCTTCTTTCTTTTTGGTATGCACTTGTGCTGGGCCTCTATTACCGTTGTTTTAAACAGGCTCCATGCACTCTGAAGAGATTGGATTCTTCTAACCTCCCCCTTCAATTTCTCTCTAACTAGTTTCCTTATCTGAGGGAAGTTTGCCCCTCAAAAATCAAGGGTTTTTATGTCTGATTTGCTTGACACTCTTCCTCCGACATGCATGGCAAAGGAGATTGCAGCATGGTCACTGTTCCCCAGAGGCTCAGTGACATTCACATCACTGACCAGGTCCTAAGTATCGAGCAGTATTAGATCCAGAGTTGCCTGTTCTCGGGTGGGCTGCATGACAAGTTGCTCTAAGGCACAGTCATTCAGCAAGTCGAGAAACCCAGTTTCTCTTTCTTGCCCGGAGCTCACAATGGCCCAGTCAATGTGGGGATAATTGAAGTCCCCCATGATTACTATCCTATCCCTCTTAGCCACCTCCATGATTTCTCTCCTCATTTCAAGGTCCCCCTCAAGTTGTTGATATGGTGGACGATAGAATACTCCAAATATCACATCACTTCTGGGACCTGGTAGAGTCAGACCCTCTGTCAATCTCCATTCTACTGGATTTTACCCCTTCTTTGACATAGATGGCCACTCCTCCTCCAACCCGCCCCTCTCTATCCCTTCTATAGAGTTTATAGCCTGGGATTGCTGTATCCCACTGGTTCGCCACATTCCACCAGGTTTCTGTTATGGCTATTATATCAATGTTATCCCTAGCTGCCAAATGTTCAAGTTCTCCCATCTTTGCTCGGAGGCTTCGAGCATTGGCGTAGAAGCACCTGTACAGTGGGTCCCGCAACAACAACAGCTGCCTTGTTCTCCCCCCCCCCACACACACAGCTTTCATTTTCGGTAGACAAACTATCACATCCCATTATTCTCCCACTGCTAATACCTGATATGCCATCTCTATGTGATTCTCTACCCTCTCCAACCTCATTCCCTGAGGATGAGGTGTTCCGAACCGGATGCCACTCAGCTCCTGTCAGCTTTCCCCCAGTTATCAGTTTAAAAGCTGCTCTGCTGCCCTTTTGAGGTTGAGTGCCAGCAATCTGGTCCCATCATGATTCAAGTGCAACCCATCCCTCCTGAACAGGTTTGGCTTGTCCTAAAATGTTCTCCAGTTCCTGACAAATCTAAAGCCCTCCTCTCGACACCATCGCCTCATCCACGCATTGAGGCTTCTGAGTTCTGCCTGCCTGGTGGGTCCTGCACGAGGAACAGATAGCACTTCTGAAAATGCTACCTTGAAAGCCCGGGACTTCAATCTTCTACCTAACAACCTGAATTTGGCTTCCAAGACTGACCGCTTGGCCTTCCCGACATCATTAGTACCAACGTGTACCATGACCACTGGCTCCTTCCCAGTTCTCTCTAACAAACTATCTAGATTTCTCGTGATGTGTGCAACCTTTGCACCTGGCAGGCAAGTACCATACAATTATCATGCTCCTCACAAATCCATCCCTCTGTATTTCTAATGATAGAATCCCCTAGTACAAGGAGCTTCTCTCCTGCAGCCTGTTCATCTACATGTACCTGAACTTGTATCTCATCAATAGTGATGAGAGAGAGATCCTCAGGTGGAACCAATTGTTCCTCTGTGCGTGCCTCATGAGGTGTGCTGAGGGAAAGAGCCTCAAATTGATTGTGCAATATGAGACTCTCTGAGTGATCCCTTGGCCTTCTACTCCTTTGAGTCACATTCCTCCACCCATCTGCCTCCTGAGTTGGGGAAGTGACTTCATCCTCAGAAGTGTGCCCTGTCTCTTCTTGGACCTGGATAGTCTGTTCCGCTCTGTCCAAGAACTGCTCAAGCTCCTTAATATGTTGCTGGTCCAATATGCGAGCCTCTAGCTGCTGGACCTTCTCTTCCAATAGCGCAACCAGCTTGCACTTGCAGCAAATGTAGTTCTGCACACGCTCTGTCAAGATAACAAACATGGCACAAGTACTGCAGGTAGCTACAGCTGCTCCCTCCAACTCCATTTTAACGAGTGCAATAAAATGTATTCAAGGTCTCAAAAATGTAAACTTACACTAATTTTTTTTAATCTAGTAAGATTATATACTTCTTTTGTTGTTTATTCAAAATCTAACAGTGTATGGGCCGCTAAAGCACCTCTACTACAACTGCAAGCACGTCAGGAAGTTTCCAGTGCTAACTTGCTAATGTGTGTAGGATCTACTTAGGAGTAGCTTGGCTTGGGAACTCAAATATGCCCAGAAGAATTTTTTTTAATTATTTTTAGTTTGCACGTGCCATCAGGCGCGTGCTGCTGGGAGCAGGTATCTAAAGATAAAGCTCCGCCCCTTACTTACTGCAAGGACAGGAAGTAAGCTCTGTGCCCTCTGGCCATGTGCTTCCTCTCTGCTTCTCTGCAAGAAAAGGAACCTGTGAGGTATCCTTTGCTTTTGATTCCTCCATTGAAAATGTGGTTGGATTTGATGGCCTTGGTCTACCTCCCAGCTTCAAGATTCTACGAAGTAGAGGGTACAGATCTGTTTCAATCAGGGATCAGGCTACACTATGGAGCTGAAATGATCTATTGATCTGTCTCCAACAGTCAAAAGAAGGCAGACAGCAGGAGTGTAAACCTGGTGATCTTTCTACAGACTTTGATACCATCAACCACAACATCCTTTTGCTCCATTTTTAACCCAACACCGGCTTCCCATCATGGGCACCACTCTCTCTTATTCTCTGTAGCAGCAACAGCCTTTTCAGAAAAAACTTAAAAGCACACACCATAAGATCATAAGAACATGTGAACCTAAGAGAAGCCATGCTGGATCAGGCCAAAGGCCCATCTAGTCCAGCTTCCTCTATCTCACAGTGGCCCCACCAATTGCATCCGGGAGAGCACGAGACTAGATCTCTGTCTCCTGATATCACTCCCCTGTATCTGGCCCTTGAAGGACCCCGGTTTTAAGGCTGAAGATTACACATCTCCATCATGGCTTGTCACCTGGGTTGGACTTTTCCTCCAGGAATCGGTCCAATCCCCTTTTGAAGGCATCAAGCCTCCCCACCTCCTGTGGCACACCCCGACCCTTCAGTGTGTAAAATTGCCAGCCCTGCATCCTCAGAGACGTCCAGGTAGGATTCAAGTGGAGAAACACCTCGGCCGCAGAAGAGAGTTTTCGAAAAATGCTCTGTCGTTTCACTGGGGGGTGGGGGGTGTTCTGATTAATCCTTTTTGACAGGCCAATACCTAGCAGGGAGAAACAGTCTGATCTCCTTTGGATGGCCTTCCAATTTCCTGGCCACCCCTGGATCCCATTCAACCCTGTCCCTTGAGGGGGGGCTCCAAACCAACCAGCCCAATTATGCCATGAAGCGCTGCTGATTTGGAGCTTTGATGGAACATATTCTTGAGCCGAGAAGAAGCCCCAAATCAGCTTTGGAGAAAAGCAAGCCTGTCCAGTTCCTTACCTCCCAGAGGTGCCGTCACATCGTTACAATGCGAACAGCTGACCTCTAAGTAGGTCAGTTTGACAAGGAAAGTAGGTAAACGCAGGCGTGCCCGGAGCCAAGCTGTAACCTATTTTCCTATATGTATAGCTGATGTGGAGGGGGAGCAAATTAAGCCGGATGAGAGCAACGGGCACCGAAGCATCTGGAGCAAGGAAAAGAAGCTGTAGAGTTTGGAATGGAATTCCCGAGGTGGCACGCTGGCTCCCACCCCCACCCGCCCAGTCATTTATACCACATGAGCCGTGAGAAACTGGCACGCTGGCACGATAACACCAAAGCACTAATGGCAGAAAGGAGAAGCATCAAATGGACATGACTGGGGTTGGCCGCCATGTCTCTGTATGATCCATTGTTCAGATATACTGCCTCCTTCTGATGACACTCTGCAGCTGTACTGTGCTTCTGCAGGGCAAATTATGAGATCATTTCATAGAATCATAGAATCATAGAGTTGGAAGAGACCTCAAGGGCCACCCAGTCCAGCATCCTGCCATGCAGAAACCCCCATCACAATATTTCTGACAGATGGCCATCCAGCCTCTGCTTAAAAACCTCCAAAGAAGGAGACTCAACCACCCTCCGCGGCAGCATATTCCACTGCCGAACAGCTCTAACTGTCATGAAGTTCTTCCTAATGTTCAAATGGAATCTCTTTTCCTGTAGTTTGAAACAATTGCCCCGAGTCCTAGTCTCTGAAGCCATGGAAAACAAACCTGTTCCCTCTTGACCAGGTACAGGGGGCGTGGCATTCAGATTTTCTTGGGGTGGGGGATCTAAATCTCAGAACTCTCTAAGAACTGCCCGGTCATAATTCTGGAAGTCCTAGCGTGATACCAGCCCAACTGCAAATGCACCTACAAAATCTAGTTTCTAGATCTAGCCTGTCTACAAACACTTTCCTTTCCCTCACCTGGACAAGGCTGGGGCCTCTTTCAAGTCTGTATTTATTTCCTGCTGCAATGCTTCCCAGGTGGAAACTGACCCCCAATGCTTCCTGGGGGTGGTAGACCCATTGGTCTTTATGCTCTACAGAGGATCTCCTCTTGATGCCCTCTTCAAAATCTACAGTACCAGAATGCATTGTAATCAGAGGTCTCACAGAAGGAAAAGAGGGCCTAGAACAGTGGTGGTGAACCTTTTAGAGACCAAGTGCCAGGACTGTTAATTAAAAACCTGCTTATTTTTTGCAAAGTGCCCAAAATGGCAATTTAGCCTGAACACTGTGGTACCCCAGGTTACAAACTCTTTGGGTGCTACCCTTCGGGAAAGCAAGGATCAAAGAGCAGGGTTTTGCCAGTGAGCAAAAGGAAGGTATTTGCCCCAGGTGAGCAAAAGGGAGGTATTTTGCACTAGGTTTCCCAGAATTCTTCCCGGGGTAATTTTGGAAAATTTTGGGTTCTGGAGTTCCAATTACCCCTTTCTTGTTTACCAGAATGAGAGAGGCTGTACTTATTTTCTACCTCCCTTTATAAAGATTGAAAAATCCCTTTGTTACAGAAACTGAGGCTCTCCAGTTGTAAAAACACTGTTAGGTTTTTAAAGCATTACCACCTGGACTTCTCTGAATTGAATTTGTTCCATTGGTTGAAACAGGTCCGTTCCTCCTGCATCAGATGCCTGATGGCGTTCATTGCTCTCAATTTGCTCATATTAGCCAGCTAGGGGATGGCCAGTTCTGTCCCAGGTCTGAATCAGGTATCACAGGACAGCAGCCAGTTGGATGGTGTTACCTGCTTAGAGACTCAGAGTTCCTACCAAAATTTGCCCAGAGAAACTTGGGTTAAAAACATAAGAAGAACCATGCTGGATCAGGCCAAAGGCCCATCTAGTCCAGCTTCCTGTATCTAACAGTGGCCCCACCAAATGCATCTGGGAGCGCACGAGACTAGATATCTGTGTCTCCTGACACAACTCCCCTGCATCTGGTCCTTGAAGTACCCTGGTTTTAAGCCTGGTGATTACACATCTCCACCATGGTTTGTAACCTGTGATGGACTTCTCCTCCAGGAATCTGTCCAATCCCCTTTTGAAGGCATCCAGGCCAGATGCCATCACCACATCCTGTGGCAGGGAGTTCCACAGACTTCTGAAAATGCTACCTTGGAAGTCTGGGACTTCAATCTTCTTCATAACAACCTGAATTTGGCTTCTAGGACTGACTGCTTTGCCTTCCCAACATCATTGGGTTGAACGTGTCATTGGGTTGAACACTATGTCTTCGCAGACATAGAGAGATGTGGCTCCCAACTTTGTGTCTCCAGAGGGACTACGACTCCCAGAAATCTTGGCCAGCACAGCTAGTGGTGAAGGCTTCTGGGAGTTTTAGTCAGAGAACATCTGGGGACCCCCAGTTTGAGAACCACTCACGTAGAAGAATGCCCACATTTGCAGGAGTGGGAGAGCTGAACTGTTCTGAGGGTTTTGCTCTAAAATGCACCTGAAGGTTTAAACTGGGGGTGCAGTAAACACATACCACATATTTCATCTGAATCTCAGCCCAAGAACCAAATAAGAAACCAGATCAAATCAGGCAAAACCTACCCCACAAATCTGAGTTTCTGTATTGTTGAAGAATGCATGATGGAAATCAGATGGGGTGAAATAAAAGATTCCATCCATCCAGCAAGGAAGGAACTGGAATGAATGACGTGGATGAACTGAAAAACGCAGCCACGGGAGAAGGACGCAGGACCAACAAGCAACTCAGAATAAAAGGAATGACTAATCTGTGAAATAACCAGGACTTGGGTTCAACTTTTCAAAATGAAGGAGCGATAAGCCATAACAGAAACTTTGTATGGGATTTCTGATTTAAATATTCAGTTCTTTTCTGACTCTCAAGGGTAATGAATCCGATCCTCCAATTAGGTTTAGCACCATGGGTAGCTTTTCCAAAGGCTGGTGTGGCTTAACTGATGTATTCACACCGCCACCCACTGCAAAAATCTGATGCACGAGCCTCCAGTCATTGCAAAATACATAACAGAAATAAGTCACCTTTTCTGGAAAAACAACAACAACATCTTCTTGTAACTGATCTGCTGACAGAATGGTATGGAGGAAAAATTATTCTTCTGACTAATTATAGGCCCATAGGATAATGGGGTTCAAAGGAGCTTCTAAGGCCATCTACACCAGTAGTTCTCAACCGGTGGGTCCCCAGATGTTCCTGGACTGCAACTTCCCAGAACTCTTGGCCAGCTCTGGTAGTGAGGAAGATTTCTAGGAGTTGCAGTCCAGGAACATCTGGGGACCCACCGGTTGAGAACCACTGATCTAGACCAACCACTTACTCAGTGTAGGAATCAAAGCAGAAATGACAGGTAGTTGTCTAAATTCCTCTTGAATGCCTCAGCATTGGAGCCCTCACCACTTCCCAAGGTCACTAGTGCCATTCTCATACTGCTTTAACAGTTAAGAGGTGTTCCCTGATATTCTGCCAATATCTAGCTTCCTGTAGCTTGAGTCCATTGTTAGGTGCTGTGTACTCTGGAGTAACAGAGAACATATCCTGCCCCTCCTCTGTCTGACTATCGTTCAAGTATTTGAAATGTGCTCACCTATCTTCCTGTCATCCAGTCGTCTTTTCTCAAAGCTAAACATATGATATGATTGAGACGTACAAAATAATGCAGGGCATGAGTAAAGTGGATAGAGGGACGCTCTTCTCCCTCTCATAAAATACCAGAACTAGGGGACAGCCACACAAATTGAGGGCTGGGCGAGTGAGAACAGACAAAAGAAAATATTTTTTTTTCACCCAGCGTGTTGTTAGTCTGTGGAACTCCCTGCCACAGGATGTGGTGATAGCATCTGGCCTGGATGCCTTCAAAGAGGAATTGGATCGATTCCTGGAGGAAAAGTCCATCCCAGGTTACAAACCGTGATGGAGATGTGTCATCTCCAGGCTTTAAAACCAGGGTCCTTCAAGGGCCAGATGGAGGGGAGTGGTATCAGGAGACAGAGATCTAGTCTCGTGTGTTCCCAGAGGCATCTGGTGGGGCCACTGTGAGAGACAGGAAGCTTGACTAGATGGGCCTTTGGCCTGATCCAGCATGGCTCTTCTTAGGTTCTTATGCTCTTATGCCCATTTCTTTCAGTCTTTCCTCCTCTGGACCTGCTTCAGTTAGCTGGCATGCTTCTTAAAGTGTGGCATCCAGAACTGGATACAGTGCTCTAATATCTGCCAAGAGATGAGCCAAACAAGAGATGAAGGGGTGGCACAAGGGAGATGCTGAATTCAGCCAGATCGCCTCTTCTTCCAACCCAGGAAAAGGACCATTCTTGGCCATTTAGGACCTCCCTCTAAGGATGGTATGTGTAGTGGGTGGAGTTGGAGGGGAGGCCATCCCAACTGCTCACGCTTAAGATGTAACTTTCCAAACTCTGAAATGATCTCATTCAGCTCACAGTTGAATCCCTAAGACATCTTCCTCGTGTTTTACAACCTGTTGCCTTTTCCTCCCTGCCTTTCTCAATGGGCTCTGATGCCCCCTGCCAGGAGCCAGTCTCTGGCCAAGCCCAGGTTCAAGGACGGTCCTTACCAATTTTTTAAGACGAGCGTCGTGATCAGGGCAGCAATGACCATGATGAGGGAGACGGTGATGGTGATAATCTGATGGACAGCCAGACCTGTAGAGGGAATAAAAATAAAGGAAGAATGGGGATGTGGATCGAAAGCAAAAAAGAAATCTTGGATGTGTTGTGAGAGAACGAGCCTTCCCCACCTTAAACAAGCTGGCACAACTGAGGCATGAGACCTGTGCCTACATTCTGGGCCATGGCTGGGGTTCCCCATGTCAGTTGGCCAGTGGATCTGCTCCAGGCTCCAGCCTGATGGTTAAGAGGAGCTGCCCATGGTGCTGAAATTTCTATCAATACTAATAATAATTCATCACACTGTCTTTTCAAGTCATCTTTGACTTTGGGCAATCCCCTCCAAGTACAGACTATTTAGACATGGCTTTCCATTGCCTTCTTCTGGAGGTGCCCTGGGACCGTGCCGCTTGCTCAGGGCCACCCAGGCTGGCTCTTCTCCCAGGAGGCACAAGTATGGAATTGAACTCCTGGCCTCTGATCTCTAACTCACTGTGCTATTGTGGTAGCTGGTCCAACATAAGTTCAGCACCCTGGACAGCTCTTTTAGGCCCCACCCAGCATAAACCCTCCATCGCAGGGCCATCACATACACCTTCAAAACCCTGTGGAAAGTACAGTAGGAGCCCCATATCCACTGATTCATTGTCCAGTGATTCAGTTCTCCACAGTTGGCAGAGGGTAAATAAATAAATAAATCAGCAGCCGCAAAGCAAACTAGTGTCACAAAGAGCAGCTGTAAAGCAAGCTACTGTCATAAAACCGCAGCCGTAAAGCAAGCTACATCACAAACAGCAGCTGTAAAAGCAAGCTACTGTTGCAAACCGTAGCTGTAAAGCAAGTTACTATCACAAAACAGCAGTTTTGGAGAACATTTTGGCATTCTCTCTTATCCACGGTTTTCATTATCCACAGGGAAGGCTTGGAACCAATCCCCAGCAGATACTGGGGTCCTACTGTATACAGGTGTTGCATGGCTCAGGCCTGCATTTTAAAGATCTAAATGTTGAAATCTAGACCAATGAGCAGGGAAAGGCGGAGCTTTCTATGACAACCGACCAGCATACCAAGGACGGAGAGAGCATCTGTTGGTTTTTTTACTACACATCTTCTCTAAAAGAAAGTGGTCAAGGCAGCTTAGAAACCTTTTAAAAGAATAGGGCGTAATATTTAGCTGTAAAAATCATACAGTTGTATAAATCAGTTCTTCTGTAAAACCGTAAAAACCAAGTGAGTGAATTAAGGCTGTTAAAATCAGTGATGATTCTGTTTAAGAGCAACACAGCAGGGTAGGCTAAATATTGGTCTACTCACTGATGAGGCCATAAAATCTCTTGATTGTGCTGCATTACAACCTTTTCCTTAACTCCTGTTTCTGAGGGGGGGGGGTCCTTTTCCCCTGATAAAAACCACGGCTATATCAAACAGTTGTCATATTGAAGAGGGGACAGGTTTGTTTCCCATGGCTTCAGAGACTAGGACTCGGGGCAATGGTTTCAAACTACAGGAAAAGAGATTCCATTTGAACATTAGGAAGAACTTCATGACAGTTAGAGCCATTTGGCAGTGGAAGATGCTGCTATGGAGGGTGGTGGAGTCTCTTTCTTTGGAGGTTTTTAAGCCGAGGCTGGATGGCCATCTGTCGGGGATCCTGTGATGGGGGTTCCTGCATGGCAGGGGGTTGAATTGGATGGCCCTTGAGGTCTCTTCCAACTCTATGGTTCTATGATTCAATGATTTGATGATTCGATGAACAAGACCTCTGTGGCAGAGTGGTTAAGCTGCAGTATGGCAGTCCAGCCTCTGGTCATGACCTGAATCCAGTCCTGACAGATTCATGTAGCTGGCTTAGGCTGACTCAGTCTTCCATCCTTCCAAGGTCAGGAAAATGAGTACCCACCTCACTGTTTTAAACTGTTGCAAACACTACATAGTGTTGTAGCTATCAACACTATGATTCTCCAAACACACACACACACTCCATTGCAACACGGTTTCTGCTACACACTGCTGCCTTTTATGTCCAGGCACCATTTTTGCCATGTTCTTAGATGAGTTTGGATGAAATTCTGCTGACATCATTTCTGAGATGCTCTTCTCTTGGTCACCACTACCACCATGCCACTAAAGGAGGCCGGTTTGTGACATGCCACCATTTTAACTAATTAACCCCCAACTACTACTGGTACAAAAGCATGGAAAGAGCATATGGGCAGAGCTTATCATTAGAGGTGGGCACAAATCAGAAAACTCATGGGTCACGTTCGTCTGGTTCAAGCCCACCTTCGGTTCGCTTTGGGTTTGGGTGTGTACAATTTTTTGAAAAAAATCATACAAACCCAAACCGGTTTGGGGTTTGGGTTCTTACTGCCAGCAGCAGCGGCAGTGGCAGCAGCAGCAGCAGCAGAGGCAGATCCTGGCCCCTGTGACTGGGGCTTTTTGAGGCGCTGTCATCGGGCCAGCATCTCTTTTTTTTTTCAACCACCCACCACGCACCCCCTGGGGCCAGGTGGGCACTTCGTTTATTTGTTTGATTTTTTTCTTTATTTTTCCTTATTTTAGAGCACTGACCCACCCACCCCTGGGGCTGGGTTGGCACTCCTTTATTTTATTTTATTTTATTTTATTTTATTTTATTTTATTTTATTTACTTCTGGGTTCCGGCCGCGCTACAGCTGTGGTCAACCGTGCAGCCCCTGGGGCCCGGTCAGTGCTCCTTTTTAAAAAAAAATATATATTATTTTTTACTGCCGACCACGTGGCCGTGCTACAGCTGTGGCATGGCCGTCGGCTTTTTTTCCCTGGTCGCTGTCCTGGAAGCCAGGAAGACCTGACTTCCAGACCAGCACCAGGTAAGAGACATCTCCACCCGCCCCATTAACGAAACGAAATGAACCGAACCAATTTTTTTTTGTTTTAAATTTACCCCTAGGTTTGTTATTCGTTTCGTTATGTAATGAAACGTGTAACAAATGATGAAGCAAACTAAAAGTTCCTTTCGTTCCCATCTCTACTTATCATTTCAGGTGGAGATAAGTGGGGACAGGAGAGCAGAAGTGTTGGGAAAAGAAGAACTTGGGAAAATAGAATGGATTAAACCTAACATTGTGGCCTACAGAGGCTTCCATCCCAACTATTATTGGTAAAACGATGGCCAAGCCTTGGAAAGAGGGGACCCCCAACAAGAATTACCTAGCTGCAGTTTAATGATTTATATCTTTACTTAGTAGATTTGCATATCACACCTCTGCTTATCCCTAAGTGTGTAAAGCAGTGGTGGTGAATCTTTGGCACGCCAGATGCTTTGGACTGTGACTCCCACAGTCCTTTGTCATGGGCAATCTAGGCTTGGAATTCTGGGAGTTGTAGTCCAAAACATCTGGAGTGCTGACACTACACCACCACCAATGTAAAGTGACATACAGAGCAAAAAAAAAAACAATGAAAATAATATTTTTGAAGTAGCAGGAAAAAAATACAAAACCATGGACTAATCATCACATCAAGGAGTGCCATTAATGATCACAAGTTAACCTTAACCTTAACCCTAACCCTAACCTAACCTTTTTTATACTGAAGAAAATATCTGGGGGCAGTATACCCAGACTGCAGAGTGTAAGTCTCTCACTAGGATCTTGTTCCCATGGCCAGGGTGCTGCTACAGAAAAGGCCATGCTTTCTTGAGGAGTCCACCATAGAAAGATAGAATGACGGACTTGTAAGGAGCCTATATAGCTATTGAGTCCAACTCAGTGTTCATTGCAGGAACCCTACTTCTGTAGAAGTGGGGAATATATAGTGGATGGACCTTCCATATCTTAGGGATGACATCCTTGTTTTATGGAGAGAAAAACTTGGGAATGTTATTGATAAGAATAAATTTAAGCTAAAAATATTGGGTGTTGGTGGTTTTCTTTGTGAGTTGCCAATGCACCTATATAAGTTGTTAATACATCATTGGTGGTTCATCAAAGCTGCCACGCTTAGTTAGTTATAGCAAAAAGGTTTATTAAAGACAGGTATAGGTACAGCACAGGACATAAACAATACAGAAAATGTGTTAGCTTAAGGATCCGGGGCGCAGCACGGCCAGAGGCCCTGCTGCCTCCTGGATTGGACAATACAGAGAATAAGTTAGCTTAGGATCCGAGTGCAACATGGCCAAACGGCCTTGTTGCTCTGGACAAAGGAGTGATGGTTTCCGTGGTCTTTTTATACTCTTTCTGTAACCGCAGCTTACGTATTTCGTGCGCATGTCATACGTAATCATACCTGGTAAGTTATCATAATTCTCAGAAATGGCTTTTGTCTATTTTTAGTTCGAGATTGTTTTCCCACAAAATGGTGCTTTTGGTGCCATGAGATGGTGTCCACGTTATCTGTGTCGTCTTCGCTTCTCCGTTGGCCCTATCTTGGTTAACCACAGGTATTTGTTACCTCTACAGGCTGGCATCTACGTTTTTATCTATTTTGTGTTTATGCCAGCATGACCTAATACCCACAGTCAGGTTTAACACTTTATAATAATTTTCGGCTTTATTCTCATATTGAGTTAATTCTATTAATTCTTATTAATTCTTATTAATTCTCATCATTATGTTTCTGGAATCCTGGTTCCAGAATCATGCCTCGCCCTGGTCATGGGGGAATGGTTTGAATACACTTTGCAGGGCAAGACGGCAAGACATATTCAGGAACACTTGATATAGTTCCAATATTGTACAGAGGGACATTTATTTATTGGCATCAATTTGTGCCCTCTTTGTGCAAAAATCAGTACAATTTGTGCAATTGCACAAATCCATGCATCACCCTGTCGTTGCATCGCCCTGTCATGCAATTGCACAAATTCTTTGGAATTTGGCAGGATACTGTATTTTTAAGAATTTAAAGTGATGGGTGACTTGCTTTGCCAGCAATTGGCCACTTCTAAAAACCTGTAATATTTTGCAGGTCTGGTCAAGACCAAGATAAAGTTCTTTCTGCATTAAAGTGTCTGTAGTTTGCATAAATTGTCACCATGGGTGTTCTTCCAACGCAACTACAGACAGTTTGGCTGATTGTTGGTCCAGAATCAAAGAAGCTCACCCAAGGCGCCAGATCCTTAACCAAAGTAGCTAGTATGCCAGTTTCTACCAATGGTACGAATTGCACAATTGCAGCAAATGTAAGGTTTTACACGAAAGCACAGCAAAATGGCCAAGTTTGCGGAAACACCCTGGTCATGGGGAATGGTTTGAATACACTTTGCAGGGCAAGACGGCACAAGACATTTTCAGGGACACTTGATAGAGTTCCCATGTTGTACAGAGGGACATTTATTTATTGGCATCAATTTGTGCCCTTTTTGTGCAAAAATCAGTACAATGTGCCCAATTGCACAATTCTCTGGAATTCGTCAGGCTGCTTTTTTTAAAAAAGAATTTGAAGTGATGAGTGACTTGCTTTGCCAGTAATCGGCCACTTCTAAAAAAAACCCATAATATTTTTCAGGTCTGGTCAAGACCAAGATTGAAAGAGTTCTTTCTCCATTAAGGTCTCTGTAATTTGCACAAATTGTCACCACGGCTGTTCTTCCAAAGCAACGACAGACGGTATGGCTGATTGTTGGTCCAGACTCAAAGAAGCTCACCCAAGGCTCCAGATCCTTAACCAAAGTAGCTAGTATCCCAGTTTCTACCTATTGTACAAACTGCACAATTGTAGCAAATGTAAGGTTTTACACAAAAGCACCACAAAAATGGCCAAGTTTGCGGAAACCGCTAGGCTTTTTTCACCCCCAGTGCAAGAACTGCGCCGTGAGACAAAAAATATATATATTCTTCACAGTTCTCAGTGACATACACAAGGTCAAGAGTTACATTGATCATTCCTGTGCTTCATAGGCATACTCAAGAGCACTCCTGATCCACAGGGAAGTAATCAGTGACCCAGATGCAACCGCCGAGAACTGATGGCTGTTGTGACATATCTCAACTTTCCCAAGGAGATGCAGGGAGACGCCTTTTCTTCACCACTCAGGCAGAGAAGTGTCATAATAGAGAACCGCTATTATGTTGCCTGGTGTCTTTGTCTTCCAACAGTCGGCCACCACTGACAACAGTCATTCATGTTGATTAAGTCCTATTCAGCTTGTCAGCGATCGCACTTCTTCAGCTTAACACTGACAATTATAGTAAATTGTGGTCACTGAGAGAGCTACACCATTGCCCATTCTTCGGTGGCTTTGGCTTTTAGGTAGAAACTAGTAATTTCTTTCAAGCAGAATCCTTTCAACTAAGTACTGTGTGATCTCTGAGCTTTTTTCCCTCTTTCAGCACCGTATTTTCTCCTTCCTTGGGGTTTTTACACCAGTTGGGGCCACTCCTTCCTCCATCCCACCTTAGAGACACTGCTTAGTGCGATCCCACCCGGAAGAACAACCCCAGGAATATTGTCACAGCGCCACGAGAAGAGCTGGAATCGTTTCACAAAAAATGTGAGTGACATCAGGAGAGGGCACCTGTGAGCAAGGACAACACAAACATTTTTTTCCCAGCTGAAAAGAGGTTGCAAAAATTCCTTCTGAGTAAATTTGGCTGAGTTCTAAATTCAACCACCACCTACAAATTCCATACGTAGTAGGTGTTCTTCCACTGAACTCTTCATAAGAACATAAGAACATAAGAAGAGCCCTGCTGGATCAGGCCAACGGCCCATCTAGTCCAGCTTCCTGTATCTCACAGTAGTCCCACCAGATGCATTTGGGAGCGCATGAGACTAGATCTCTGTCTCCTGATACCAC
This sequence comes from Phrynocephalus versicolor, assembly GCA_023846285.1. Classification (NCBI taxonomy): domain Eukaryota; kingdom Metazoa; phylum Chordata; class Lepidosauria; order Squamata; family Agamidae; genus Phrynocephalus; species Phrynocephalus versicolor. The sequence continues at coordinate 346,791 of JAHTLZ010003423.1, read as the reverse complement.
TCCCCTGCATCTGGTCCTTGAAGTACCCCGGTTTTAAGCCTGGAGATTACACAAATCAATCATGGTTATGATTAGGGTTAAGGTTAGGGTTAAGGTTAGGGTAAGGGCTAGGGTTAGGGTTAGGGTTGGGGAAATTACAGATCTCCATCATGGTTTGTCACCTGTGATGGGCTCTTCCTCCAGGAATCTGTCCAATCCCCTCTTGAAGGCATCCAGGCCAGATGCCATCACCACATCCTGTGGCAGGGAGTCCCCCCTTACCCTATCTAGAGATGGAACTTCAGGCTAAACCTGAAAGAGTTAAAACACTCCCAAGACACAAGCACAATATTTTAATGCAAATCAAGTTAGATCTTGAGTATGATGGCCCGATCTGGCCCCCACACTGGAAGAAGGAGATCAACAAACTGGACCATGTTCAGAGGAAGTCAACAAAGGTAATCAGAGGACTGGAAACCAAGCCCTAGGAGGAGGAAAGACTTGAAAGGACTGGGCATGTTTAGCCTTGAGAAAAGAAGACTGAGGGGAAATAGAACACTTTTCACAGACTTGAATGGTACTTATACACAGGAGGGACAGGCTCTGCTCCAGATAACTTCAGTGTGCAGAACACCTAATACTGGGCTCATGTTACTGGTAGTCAAATTTCAACTGAATACCAGGGGGGAAAACTTCCTAACTGTTAGAGTATTATGACAATAGACCCAATTACTTCAAGAGATGGTGAGTGTTCCAATGCTGGAGAATTCCAAACTACAGGAAAAGAGACTCCATTTGAACATTAGGAAGAACTTCATGGTGGTTAGAGCTGTTCGGCAGTGGAAGATGCTGCCCCAAAGGAGGGTGGCGGAGTCTCCTTCTTTGGAGGTTTTCAAGCAGAGGCTGGATGGCCATCCATTGGGAGTCCTGTGATAGAGGTTCCTGCGTTGCAGGGGTTGGATCAGATGCCCCTTGTGGTCTCTTCCAACTCTGTGATTCTATGAGTCTATGATTCTAAGGTCAGAGAACCATCTGCCAGAACTATTTCTGACTTAGACTCCTGCATTGATCAGGGGGCTGGAATTGATGCCTTTATAGGTGGTTTTCTACTTTATACTATGAAAACCAAAGACTCATAGAATGATCAGGTTGGGATGGGCCCATGAGGGTATCAAATCTTACCCACTTGCTTTTAATGCAGAAATCCAAATCAAAGTAGATCTGACTGATGGTTACCCAACGTTCTCTTGAATGACCCCAGTTCAGAAGCACTCACCATCTCATGAAGTAATTGGTTGTATTGTCATACGTCTCTAGCTGTGAGGAAGTTATTCTTGATATCCAATCAAAATCTGTCTTCATTTAACCTGAGCTCATTATTACAGGCTTTGCACTCAGGGCTTAGAACAGAAATGATGGTTTTTAAGGAACAAAACTATTAGATAGACTGCTTGCTTCTTCACTAAGCAGTTACACACTCATTCTTAGCTTGCTATATCTTGAATCGCAAAGGAATCTCCATCTATTTTGCTCTGCCTCTCTCAGCAAGGATCTTGATTTTACGACAAAAATTGCTTGTTCAGGTTATGAACTTCATCATGAAAATATGAGCAGTAACGGCTGTTGGAAGAGACTGCCCAGAGTTCCCATCGGGAAAGCTGGTGAAGTCAATAAGTATAACAATAAATAAATAATAACATAAATAAATAAATAAATAAACACAGGCCCCTTTCTGACTCGAAACCCACAGAGGGCTTCAAGACTCCAACGAACTGCTGAATAACTCAGTGGTTTAGGTCTCTAGATATGGCATCAGAGGTTAGGACCTCACAATCCATAGGATAGCTTCCATCATCATCATCATCATCATCATCATCATCATCATCATCATCATCATCATCATCATCATCATCATCAT
>JAHTLZ010003423.1:312814-344884 GCA_023846285.1 Phrynocephalus versicolor | reverse complement strand
ATCATCATCATCATCATCATCATCATCATCATCATCATCATCATCATTTTACAAAAGAACACCAATCAGAGCTGTGAAATACAGCAATATTAGGAACCTCCTCAGGAAACTGGAAATAATGAAGAACTGAGCAAAAAAGTAGTACTTACATCCCAAATAAATTGAGCCAATCGGCACAAATGATTCATTAGAAAATGTATCAAATACGTTGATTCATTGAGGACAACCCTGCCTACAGCCAAAGAATGTGCCGTGTGTGCAAATAAATCGTTAAAACGAACAGCTGAAATGACCGAAAAATGCCAGGGAGCTCAGATGCCTTTCAGGATGAGCGCTGGTCCCTTGAGTCAAGCCACGTGTGAAGCATCAGTCAAGGGCTTAGGAGACATCAGCAACCTCAAAAGAATAAGGCCAAGGTCACCTTGGCTAGTGTGAGTCACAAAGACACCTCCTGCCAGCCAGCCAGGAATGGTCTTTGGATTGAAAAGGCTACTTTTTTTGCTCTTGATCAAGGTGATGGAGGGATCTCTCAATGTGAAAATAGGGATCCAGCCACTAGAGGAAGGACATAGTAAGAGAGGAACTGGGATTCATTGGAGTGAACAGGGGGAATCGTTTTGCCTACGAGACTCTCCTCTATGTCGGTTGAACTTATCATGTCACTAGGAAGGTAGGAGGAGACCTTGACTTGTGTCTTTGTGTGGTGCAGTGACATTCTGGAATTATTCTTACAGATTTGGGGTGTTCAAGAAAGCATCTGTGGACTCCTTCTTTGGAGGTTTTTAAGCAGAGGCTGGATGGCCATCTGTCGGAAATACTGTGATGGGGGTTTCTGCATGGCAGGGGGTTGGACAGGATGCCCCTTGAGGTCTCTTCCAACTCTATAATTATTTGATTCTATGATTCTATGACTAGCTGACAAGGTCCGCTAGGATCAAATAGAGTGGCAATCCTGTTGGATTTGGCATTGTATGGATTTACACCAATGTAAGTTTAGAGCAGGCATGTCCAAACTTCAGCCCTGCAGATGTTTTGGACCACAACTCCCACAATCCTTTGCCATTGGCAATCTAAGCTTAGAATTCTGGGAGTTGCGGTCCAAAACATCAGGAGGGCCGAAGTTTGGACATGCCTGGTTTAGAGGGAGTGATGCCCGACCGTGCATGAGTTGCACAACAGAGCACACAGAAAGCCATGTAACTGCCAACTAGACATGGGCACGACTTGACGAAATTCTCGTTTCCGTTTCCGTTACTCGTTTCCGTTATGCAATGGAAACGGTAATGACAATTACTCCCCCAGAACTCGAACTCGAACTGGCAAAAGAAAAATTGGGTCTGATTTGTCGTTGTCGTTCCTGGCATCGCAGCGATCACGTGATGCCAAGCGGCACAGAAAAAAAAGTTTAAAAAATAAAATAAAAAACCCGATTCCCCGCCAAAAAAGCAGGCGAAAATATGCCTGCCTGAGGGCACCAACCAGAGAGGTGGTTTCTGGGGGGGATCCCCCCACCAGCCTTCCCCCCCTCCTGTCCTGGGCTGCTGGTACCAGGCTGGGAGGGGGCATCCTCGGTGTCTCCATTTGCCATGCGGTGCGGAGGGGATCCAAAATGGCGACCACAATATTTTTTTTGAAATCGTGGTCCAAAAACCCACCAAAGCACCACAGAAACATGCAAAAATTAGCTATTTTAAATGCTTGAATTTTTACAGTAGCAGCAGTGGGTTTTTCTTGCAATAAAACGTCTCCATTGATTTTATTTTATTTTATTTTTATTTTTATTTTTTTACACCTGCGCAGTGCGCAATGATGGGCTGGCCATGGGATGGGACCATGCAAATTTTTGGGGCCATTCCACCAATCACATGGCCATGTTTTGCTGATGCTGAGACTTGCTGGTACCAGGCTGGGAGTGGGCATCCTCGGCGTCTCCATTTGCCATGCGGTGCGGGGGGATCCAAAATGGCGACCACAATATTTTTTTTTAAATCGTGGTCCAAAAACTCACCAAAGCACCACAGAAACATGTGAAAATTAGGTATTTTAACTGCCTGATTTTTATAGTAGCAGCAGTGGGCTTTTCTTGCAACAAAACATCTCCATTTATTTTATTTTATTTTATTTTTATTTTTTTACACCTGCGCACGCGCAATGATGGGCTGGCCATGGGACGGGACCATGCAAATTTTTGGAGCCATTCCACCAATCACATGGCCAGGTTTTGCTGAGACTTCTGGATGTGCCAGAGAGGGCATTAAAAGCCCACCAACCCTAATCCTAATCCTAATCCTAACCCTAACCCTAACCCATACGCCAGTACACTGTGTTCTTAGTGGGCCAGAGGCACCTGGAGGTACAGCCCACTAACCCACCCTAACCTTAACCGTTACCCTAAGCCTAGCCCTTACCCCCTAACCCCATGCTCTGGGAACTGGAAGTCAAGTCACGTTAAATCGCGGCGGTAACGACAAATGACAAACGACACGACAAAATGACAAATTTTTGAAAAATTTCACGAAAAATGGAAACGAGCCGAAACGGACCCGTCCCGAAAAACGACAACTCGAAAAAAAAAATTCCTGGTCGTGGCCATCTCTACTGCCAACACAACTATTCATGCAAGGTGACACACAACTAGCTACACAATTGTGCTTCCTGAATTGCTTCCATGTCTGTGAAGATTTTCAATCATCCGGGTGAGTTTATCTGGAAGTTGAGTCATGCCAACTGGACTTCTTTTCTTGAGAGATGGTGCATTTTTAAGAGAAGCATCCAAGTTTGTATTTATACTTTTTTTCCTCATTGTATCACATGACGTGGCCTCCAAATTATGTTCATGGAACTGTATCTCTCCCCCAAGACCCGTTACTGCTCATTCTTTCAAGAAAAGTCCAGTTGCCATGACTCAACTTCCAGAATTCCTGGATACAGTTTCCACCTTGGTGCAAATTTCACAACAGGTTGCACAATTTCAAGCCACATCAGCATGCAAACATTCCACTTAGTGTGCTTTGACTCAACAAGATACTTGGAGGAGAAATGTTCAAGTCCCATGAATTTCCTCAGGGCCAAGTGAGAGCTCCTTTTTCCTTTGTGACAGTCAGTACTGTACTAATGTGCACAACCCTTTCAGAATCAAAGCATACACACACAGCAAGCAGAGAAAGACTAGCTGATTGTTTGAAAGGATGCAAGCAAACCATCTCATGCTTTGGACCTTTGCACAGATCATGCAACCAATCAGCAGTCGCTTCCCATTTAGGGCGGTTTGGATTATTATTTACATTCTTCCAAGGAGAAAGGTGGGGCAAAATTTAAGGCTATCCAAAGAATTGCCTCATCACATATTCTAATAGCAATTAAACCAGATATGGACATACCAAACATATGTGCAAAATGGAACATACAGTAGGACCCCACTATCCGCTGGCGATTGGTTCCAAGCCTTTCTGTGGATAATGAAAACCATGGATAGGAGAGAATGCCAAGATGTCCCCAAAACTGCTGTTTTGTGATAGTAACTTGCTTTACAGCTGCTGGTTTACAACAGTAGCTTGCTTTACAACTGCTGTTTGTGACAGTAGCTTGCTTTGCGGCTGCTGAATTATTTATTTTTCCGCTGCCAACTATGATTAACTGAATCAGTAGATAATGAATCAGTAGATACGGAGGGGCCTACTTTACTTATCTTTCAAGGGCTTCCTTTCACCTGGCATGTGCTACTGCATTTGAAGCAAGATGCACCCAAATATTCAGATTCTACGCTTAAAAACAGATTTAGAACTTGGAAATATGTCTTCCTTTAAGGAAAGGATTTGCCAGCACTGGGCAGAGTTTGTGGATCACCAGGGGCCACATACCCTGGGAGAAAAATCTGAAAAGACAAACTCATCAGTGACTAGAAGTCTCATCTTGGTGTGTTTGTTTGTTTTAAAATTAAACTTTTGGGAGTATTATGCAATGCTGCCATTCACACTTAATTTGAAAGTGTGGGTCACTGATTCTAGACCTTCCCAGGAGCAGTAATGGGTGTTGGAAGAGACCTACACTTTTATGAACAGAATTTGGAGGCCAAGTCATGTGATAACAATGAAAAAGAGTATAAATACAAACTTGAATGCATCTCTTAAAAATGCACAAGCAGGCTGATTCCCCTGCTGCCAGCCTTTGAAATTTTTCAGTGCAATTGCTTTTGGAGTTATTAATAAAAAAGAACCCCAAAACTCAGTGTTGATTAGGAGTCACATGCATCTTAATTGTGTCCTCTCCAGTTTTATGAGGAGCGTGGTGGCTCAGAGGACTAGAGCACTTAAAATTGTCGGCTGCAAAGTTGGCAGCTCACCGGTTCGAATCCGGGGTGCCACACAGCGGAATGAGTACCCACTGTGAACCCCAGCTCTTGCCAACCTAGCAGTTTGAAAGCGTGTACATGCAAGTAGATAAATAGGTACGACCATAAAAAGTGGGAAGGTAAACAGTCTGTGAAGATTCTCAGTCGTCCATGTGAGTTTATCTGGAAGTTGAGTCATGGCAACTGGGCTTCTTTTCTTGTGAGATTGAAACATTTCTCACCCAAACAGCTTTGTCAGTCTGAGGAAAGCTAGTTGCGAGTCCTCCATTTTATAGTTCACTTTGACCTCATGTCACCCTGGTCTGACATAGGCTCATAAGATGACTCATGGCCTGAATAGGCTCGTTAGGGAGACAATAGCCTCAACAGGCCTTTAGGTGAACAATGGCCTAAGGTGCTGAAACCCATAAAGTATGGGTCATTAGCTGTGGTCTTGCAAGGTAAAACAGTGTTTCCTTGCAGCCATGCCAGCCACGTGGCCACGGACTTGCACAACACTGGCTCTTTGGCTTGAAAATAGAGATGAGTACTGCCCCTAGAGTCAGACATGACTAGCGTGCATGTGCGGGGAAAACTTTAACTTTTACATTTACCGGTTTTATGAGATATGGACAAGAAAGAGGAGGGCCCATTCCTTCTTCACCCCAAACTAGGAATTTCTCAGAAAATATGCTTGGGGTTGTCACTTGCCTAAACCATACTTGTATCGAGCCACTTCCCTAGGGTTACTCTGAACAGGGAGGTTGCGTATATGGAAGAGATGAGGAAATGGATTTTAAATTAGGCAATTAAGGGGAGGCCTGGAGTCATTAGCTACAGTCACTGTTGTAGAAACAACAATATAATACCAGTACTCCATAAGAACATAAGAAGAGCCGTGATGGATCAGGCCAAAGGCCCATCTAGTCCAGCTTCCTGTATCTCACAGTGGCCCCATGAGATGTGTTTGGAAGCGCATGAAACTAGATCTCTGTCTCCTGATCCCACTCCCCTGCATCTGGCCCTTGAAGTGCCCTGGTTGTAAGCCTGGAGATTACACATCTCCCTCATGGTTTGTCACCTGTGATGGACTTTTCCTCCAGGAATCTGTCCAATCCCCTTTTGAAGGCATCCAGGCCAGATGCCATCACCACATCCTGTGGCAGGGAGTTCCATAGACTAACAATGCGCTGTAAAAAATATTTTCTTTTGTCTGTTCTTACTCTCCCAGCCCTCAGTTTGAGTGGATGTCCCCTAGTTCTGGTATTTTTTAATACTCATGCTGTCTCTCTCTCTCTCTCTCTGGAACACAGACACCCCCTACATATGTCTTAGTTTCGAGGAGGAGAGATGGGCAGGAATTTGAAAAATGAATAGCAGAATTGGCCCAAAATTCACACATTTGGCAATCTGCATTTGTATGAATTGTGAGACACGAATTGATGATTTTTGGTGGTTTTTGATTCATCAATTTGTCAGGCCATAAAATGGCCTCCAAGGCACTTTGAGAGAGAAACTTCCTGTAACTCTCCTCTACATATATATATATAGTTTATCTTTGGTGAAGATATGGTTTCCCTAGGTCAGCTTCTGAAGGGCATTTTCCCAGTGGGGCCCATTTTGTGGGTACTGTATATAATCTGAAGCCCAATCTTTGCCAATCATGGAGAGTCTGTTGAGGGGTGCCAGGGGAAGGTTCCCTGCGTGTCTGGTGTCTCTAAGTGCTTTGAGGGCCATTTTATAGGCTTTGAAGCTCAAAGACAAATGCACAAATCAATTTGTCAATTTGTCAGGAGGAAAAATGTAATTTTGTTATTTGTGATGCCTCGTCCTTGACAAATCACGAATCAAAGCAGATCACCATTTTTTTCCTAATCTATACCCATATCTAGCCTTCAGCTGCCCACATCAGTTTATCACACTTTCCTTGGAATAAGTCACTGTTGCTATGACTCCCATCGTCCCCAACCATCAGCCATCCCAGCTGAGGATAATGGGTTGCTTTAGAATGTGGCTATTTGGGAACTCCAGGCAGGGAACCATTTCTTGACCAAGCTGTTGGAAGGACCATAGCTACAGCATGCACATGGAGACCTTGAGAGCATAATTAAAATATTCCATGTGATTTATACCTCTTTCGCTCTGCAAATGTATGTCCCTCACTAATTGCAAGACAGCTGTTCTTTCTGCTTAGTTTACACCAGGAAAAAAACCCCAACATTATCCAGTAATATGCTATCAGTAATTAAAGATGAACTTTGCAAACTGTGATTATGAAAGGTTTAATGATCATTATGCAGATCAAGCAAGGACATAAATCTCGAGTCCTTTCTTTCTTGTTCATGAGATGGAGATTTTTCAATGAGTTTTCTCCCAGTTGGGTGAGATTAGGAGGGATTTAATGCTTCCCTTTCTCCCTCATTTTGGGAGTTCCCTAATCCATGTTTCTCGGCTAAAATGCCCTTGTGTTCCCACTAACTGCATTTCCACCATGCAGTCCGAATTCAGTGAATTGCCATCCGCAGGACGGGTGCTCCTTTATTAAGAATATGTAGCAATAGATGGGTTGCTTGCATCTCAGTGGTCATCAATCAGATGGGCAACTTGTGGTGGCAACACAGTATGTCCTGGATCAAGATGACATGGCTTGTAGGATCAATAACTGGGAACGGTGGAAACCAGTCGCTCTTGATTCCACTGTGGCCATCTGTGGGTTTTCATCTGAACTTATGGGGCAACTGGGGCTTTCTGATTTAAAGCAATCTATACAGATATGTATCAGAGTCCTTGCAAAGTCCAGGGTATATGCACCCCTCTAGACCCATGGTTCCCAAATATTTTTGACTTGTGGCTCCCTTTGACTCACTGGCCACGGCTCCTTCAATATGATAGTTTGGGCAAGGAGGACAGAATGGCAGAGGGAAGCCCAGCCTAATTAGGATTTCTGTGGATTCCACTGCACCCCAGCTGACTTTGGTGGCATCTGGAGTCCCACAGTACACAGCATGAGAACTTGATTTTATCCACACTAGAAGGCATTGTCTTGTGTGTGTGAATCATAGAATCCTAGAGTTGGAAGAGATCTCGAGGGCCATCCAGTCCAGCCCCCTGCCATGCAGGAACCCCCGTCACAATATTTCCGACAGATGGCCATCCAGCCTCTGCTTAAAAACCTCCCAACGAAGGAGACTCCACTGCCCTCCTTGGGGGCAGCATCTTCCCCTGCTGGACAGCTCTACCTAGAGATGGGAATGAAACGCCAAAATGGTGTTTGTTTCCATTATTTGGCCCCCTGGGGCCCACTTCGGTTCTTTACCATTATTCGGGCCCCTGGGGCCCACTCTGTTATCGTTTATTCGATTTTCGGAGCTGGCGGCTTGCGAGCCAGGAGAGCATTCCCGTGGCCATGGGGAGCCCTCCCGGGGCCGGGCGCCACTGGAGCCGGCAGCAAGCCTCCTGGGAGAGCCGCTCCGCAGCCGCGGGGAGCTCTCCCAGGGCCATGGAGATCACTGGATAGGGGAGTGATCACTGCCCTCCACCTTCCCCGCGCCAGATGACAGGGCACCCGGCACTCTCATCCGGCATGGGGAAGCCGAGACCCGTTTGCCCCTCTGCATGCAGAACAGCGAAAGGGGGACTCGGCTTCCCCACAAGGGTTATGACAGCGCCAGGCACTGTCATGACTTCCGTGGGGAATATCCCTTTGACACCCCCTCCGCCCCCCACGCAGAGGGGCGAAGAGGGAACTCAGCTTCCCTGTGCGGGTCATGACAGCACCTGCCGCTGTCATGACCCACGTGGGGAAGATCCTCCTCCTCCCGGGCAGAGGCAAAATCACAGCCCAGGCTCAGCCGATCTCCTCCACCTGGGATGACAGCTGTGCCGGGTGTCTTGCACCCGCGTCGGAGATCGCTGGAGAGGGAGCCCCATTCCTCCCTCCACTTGCGAGGCAAGAACGGGGCTCTCTCTGACAGTCCTCCCCGCCAACAATGACAGCCGGTTTATCATCGCCAGCGGGGAAGAATGAAATGAACATAACTGAACAAATTTGTTCCGGTTCTGCTCTGTTCAGTCCCAAATTGCTATGGGCTCCGTTATTCATTCCATTACATAACGGAACTGATAACGGACAACGGAATAAAAAAAAAATTCATTTCGTGCCCATCTCTAGCTCTAACCATCAGGAAGTTCTTCCTAATGTTCAAATGGAATCTCTTTTTTTGTAGTTTGAAAACATTGCTCTGTGTGTGTGTGTGTGTGTGTCTAACTGACAGACAGATAGACAGATAACTATTTCTGGATTGAAAGGCTAGTTCCCCTGAGGGAATTGCTTAGCTCCTTGGCCGCCCTGCCAGCTCTGTGGGATTTGTCATCCTTTTAATGATCCCCGTTTAATAAAGTCTCCCATTTCTCGCTCTTCTCCTAACAGTGTTTCCCTCAGCAGTGGCTGTCCAGGATCTCTGCAAAGCCACAGCGGGGAAGATATTGCTGTTGGCCTCCTGGATGGATATCTCTTTTCATTCCCCCGTGCAAAGCAACAGGCCAATTTCCCCCCAAACTTTCTTCAGCCGATGAAGCTCTGAGATAACTGCTCCCCTCCTGCTTCAAGATGGCATTAACACAAACGCACACATCCGCTCGAGGCGACTGGACCCTCGGTTGGCTGGAAGATTCCATGCTGTTTATGGATGGAGCTCTTTGGTTCCTGCGCCACCACAAGTCCTTGGAGGAAAATCAACTCAGATATTTGACACAACTCTGAGACTCTGCTATTACCAGGAAGGCTAAAGCAAAAAGAAGGCTTATTTCAGAAGCCTCTTAACAAGATCCACCTGCAAACATTGCTCATCCTTTTGAGATCCAGGAAGCAACCAAGGCATAGATTACCGAATCATAGAATCATGGAATCATATAGTTGGAAGAGACCTCAAGAGCCATCCAGTCCAACCCCCTGCCATGCTGAAACAACACTGTCCCTTCTCCATTGTTCTAGGGATTGCCCGAGGCTGGAAGTAACTTAAGACAAACAGTTCATTTGTTCCTATTGATGCCAATCTTAGCTTGCCTCATTCTTGCATGCAAGCACCCTGCTTGATTGCTGGGGAGTGTGGGAGAATTTAAATGCTCCATTTCTTCATAACCCGTATTGTATTATTCATAATGAACCGCCCAACCGAGCACTTTGGTTTTTCAATACATTTCTCTTTGGTTTTCACATAACCCAAAAACAATTCCTGGGGAGGCAAGGAAATTGCGCAGCTAAACTAGGATCACTGCTCCCCTATTATATAGATGTTTTAAAAATCCAGAAGCAGGGGTCCAGTTCTGTGCACCTCAGTTTAAAAGGGATGTTGATAACCTGAGTGGCTCCAGAGGAGGGCGACCACAACGGTTAAAGTTCTGGAAGAAATACCTTACAAGGAGTGGCTTAAGGAGCTGGGAATGTTTAGCCTTTCAAAAAGAAGACCGAGAGGAGATATGGTAGCTATGTTTAAATATTTGAAAGAATGTCATATTGAAGAGAGAACAAGTTTCTTTTCCATGGCTTCAGAGACAAGGACTCGGAGTAATGGTTTCAAACTACAGGAAAAGAGATTCCATTTAAACATTAGGAAAAACTTCATGATGGTTAGAGCTGTTCAAGAGTAGAATCTGCTGCCCCAAAGAAGGGTGGTGGAGTCTCCTTCTTTGGAGGTTTTTAAGCAAAGGCTGGGTGGCCATCTGTCTTGGGGGTACTGTGATGGGGGTTCCTGCATGGCAGGGGGTTGGACTAGATGGCCCTTGAGGTCTCTTCCAACTCTATGATTCTATGATTCTATGAAATGGAGAGAAGCACCAGTTTTTTGCAGGGTGAGTCAGATATAGGAAAGAAGAGATCTTGTCTATGTTAAGGGACTCTTCATCTTAAATAAATGAGTGAGATTCTTTTTTTAAAAAAAATGCACATTTAAAAAAATGAAATTATTATTATTTCCCTCCAAACTATCATACACATTGCTAGCATCAAATGGCATTATTCAATTAAGCTAGCACATCATAAGTCACCATGGGAGGTTGGGAGAGGTCTCCCAAGGGTTGACATGAGAATAAAAGGCCAGCAGGGCTGAGCCACTGAAAACCTCAGAAGCAAGTGGTATGTTCAGCAAAGTCGTGTATTTAATTGGACTTAAGCCCACTGGTTCCCAACCTTGGGTCTCCCCGATGGACTACAGTTCCCAGAAAGTCCCGCTAGCACAGCTAGTGGTGAAGTCTTCTGGGAGTTACAATCCAAGAACATCTGAGGACCCCAAGGGTTGGGAACTGCTGGTCTAAAGCCATTGCAAGCAAACACTCAACTTTGCTACACATTTTAGGTTTATATACTGCACCGAGTTTCCCAAGGGAACTCTGGGCGGTGTACAAGCAAAGCAAACAACACATTAGAACAACCCAATACAAATCAGAAAGAAACTTTTGCCATTTTTAGGACGGGTGTTCAGCCCTGCTGGTCTTTTATTCCTCTTCCGGTGCCCCAGTCCTATATAGGAGAATGCATGCCATAAGTCATATATAAGAGAATGCATTTCTGTACATCCAGCCCTCACTCCTGATGAAGATCTTGGATTTGACATCAAAGCAGTTTCTCAGCGACGGAGGCAGGATGAGACATCAGTCCACTGGGAGCCGGCCTGACAGTTTGGATGTCTGTCACAGAGAAGCTTTAAATCAGAACCCTAATGATTTACTGTCACTTTCTATTACAATCCCGGTGTCATGGCAAAAGGTTGGTATCCTACCAGATATCTCCTGCTGTATTTAACAGTCTGGATCTCAGCCAGCATGTGTGCCCAAGCCCACCTCCCCGGTATCAACTTTGGGGAGGTATAGCTCCCGTGCCATCATGCCCTTGCAGAGTTTTGAACAATGGTTAAATTCTTCCTGGCAGGCAGCGGAAAGTGTGGGGTTACAGAGAGCAGAATTAGCTTCAAGTCCCTCCTGATTTAGCCCACCCCTTTCTCACATCAATTTGGCACATACCGTGGGAAGGACTCACTCTGAGACATTAATAATAAGAGAAAGAATAAAAATGTGTCATTGCTTACAATTGAACAGATCAAAGAGCCAACGGGCGAACACGACTGCTTTCATTAACAGACTTCAACAGGCTACCATAGAGAAGACATCAGAGAAGGGGGAAAACACAGAGCAGAGAGCCTCCTTGAATTCAGAGGCAGAGAACAATCAGCACGGGTGGGATAAATTGACAGCCACTCAAGCCCAGAAAGGTCCCTCCCATCCAAACTCACTAGAAGCAGCATGCAGGGTTGTTAAAAAAAAGTCCAACACACGCAGTGGCAAGTTTTCATTTCTAGGGGAGAAATTTTTGTTGTTGTTTTCAGACTATTAAATTTTATTCTATTTGTCCCAGAACTGATCCTGGCCAACCAAGTTGTCATATATGGGAGCTTTCAGTCAGATCCAGGCCTGAACACAAGCCATTAATAAAATGCATGTAATTTAAAAGATGCCTCCGGAAAATGGCAGCTTTGTTGCTGGGGATACACAAACCCAGGTTCATCCACGGGAGAAGGCTAAAGTTCAACAGGACGCCAAAAAGTATATTTTCAAAACATCAGCCTGGGAATACATATTAATTTCCATGGAAGTGGGAAAACATTCCCCGCAGTCCATCAGATGCACAGGTCAGGTTGAGCATCAAAATGTGGCACAGAGCTCTCAGACAGTTGTAGAACTAGAATATTACAGAACTATAGGGGTAGGATCTGTTCCCATTTGAATGCCAGGAAAAACTTCTTAAATGTTAGAGCAGTGCAACAGCAGAACCCCAGACCTTGGGAGGTGGTGAGTGCTGCAGTGTTGGAGGCCTTCAAGAGAAGACTGGACCACCACCTTTCCAATCTGCTTTGATTCGGATTCCTGCCTTGAGCAGGGGGTTGGTCCCAATGGCCTTCCAATCCCTCTCCGACTCCATTATTTGATGAATGCATGACAGATTTAGAAGGACCCAAGGGTCATCTAACCCAACCCACTGCCAGGATAGGAAATCCATAGCTAAAGCTGGCAACCCAACCTCTGTTTACAACCATTCCATGTGAAAATGTCTACTGCCTTCTAAAGTATTTCACTGTTGAACCACTCTGACCATCAGTATGTTCTTCCTTGCATCTCCTTTCTTGAAGTTTGAACCTGTCATTTCAGGACTGACCTTCTGCAGCACCAGAAGATACGTTTACTCTCTCTTTTAGTGGCAAACTTTGAGATATCTAAAGATGGCTGTCCGATCATCCCCCTGTCTTGTTTTCTCCTGGTAAACATCCCCAACTCTTCCAGTCATTTGTCATTCAAAACCTTTATTCTGGTCACCTTCCCGTCAACGCATTCTCTTTCATTCAGAAATGTCACTCGCTGCCCCAGAAGTCACAATGAACTGTAGGAACATGAGTCACGTTATCCTCAGGTGTTGTAACATCAGAAATGTTCAACTCTTCCAGTTGGCTTGGAGCACACAGACCACAGTAAGCCTCAGAGCCTTTGTGAAAATATTAAAGGGTGCACAAGTCAGTAGTTATGGACGCTTCTAAAGAAGATGCCAATCTGATTAATTTTGAGTCACACTCTTGGTCCATTTCTTCAGTTGTGTCTATACTTCCTGGCAGAAATTCCCCAGTAAAGTATTTCCAGCAAGGATCTTTCTAGTCCAAACCTGGGAGTTATGAAGACCAAAGGAAAGACGGAAAGACCCTAATGCTAAGCAAGCCAAATGTTTTTAAAAGTGGATTTGAGCAATGCCCACTCAATTGAACGGCAGGTAGGCTCAAGAAATACATGCACACATTGGGGGGGAGGGGAAGCATCTCCCAGGAAGTGTACACTCACTCACTCACTCAATCACACTCACACTCACTCTCTCTCTCTCTCTCTCTCTCTCTCTCTCACACACACACACACACACACACACACAGACAGTACAAGACCTCAGTACATGCTTCCAAGACAGACTGCACATCCTACCTGTCCATAAAAAGAGAGGTCTGGAAGACAAATATGAGAAATTGGGTCCTTTTTGTCGTTAGTTTCTGAACTGCCACCAGGAATCCACCCAGCCCTCTCTCTGGAATTTTTAAAAGAAATTATGCTCATATTTATTAAAAATATGTTTACCCAACCTTTCTCCTTGGAAAGGACAACAGGTGCCTTTCCACACTGGGCTATAGATCAAGTTGGAGACGCTGAGTATACAAGAGGTATGAAAACCTTTTCCAAAACCAGAAAACTTTTTTGTGTTTTGGATGACCATCTGTTGGAAATACTGTGATGGGGGTTCCTGCATGGCAGGGGGTTGGACTGGATGGCCCTTGAGGGCTTTTACGAGTCTGTGATTCTATGACTCTATGAGACTGCAGCCACAGTAAGGCAGTTTTACACCAAAACGTTATTTCTCCCTTTTGCTGTTCTGAGAAGCTACATAGGTACCAAAATTCATTTCTGGAACTAAGTCTGAGGAAATGATGTTTGTTTGTTTGTACTTGCCTTTCTTCCCAAGTTCAATATTGAAATGTTACAGTATTAAAAACAAACAATATAAAATGGAAGGGAAGGAGAAAACAAAACAAAACAAACAAAGCAAAACACATAAAACAGCAGCCCAGCTCTTAGGGAGTCAGTCACTGATAGAGATTGGCATGAAGTCTGGTTTGGTTTTTTGTCCGAACCAGTGTCTAGGCCTTCCTAGCCCTGCCTCCTCCAGCGGGCACCCATGTGAAGGCAGCACCCCAGTTTGCCTGTCCTGCCCTGCCCCCTCTGGGTGCTGCCTCTTAGTAGGAACCCAATGGAGTGGGTGGAGCTGGGAAACACCCAACACCAGTTCAGACAAACAATGATCTGGCATGAACCACTGAGGTTCATTCCCATCCTTAGTTACTGGGTTAAACCCACCTGAAGAGAGAAATTATGGAAGGACAGCAAAGAGAGGACCTCCCTGTGGAAAGGAGTTGTACAGCAGGGCCATCTTGGTGGTGGGACCCATACCTGCTACTTATTCTGCCCAATGGAAGGGCTACCTAATGGCTACTGTCTCCCTCTGTTCAGTGTCAAGTGCCCACATTACAGCTTGGGGTATCCTCCAAGCCAGTGGTTCTCCGCCCAGGACTGCAATTCCCAGAAGACTTCGCCGCCAGCTGAGTGTCTGCTAGCGTTTCTGGAAACTGCAGTCAAGGAGATCTGGGTTACCCAAAGTACCCAAAGTTGGGAACGGCTGCTATAAACAATGTTAAAAAGCTCACAATGAAGGGGCCGCGAACAAGAAGGCTGGGTTTCTAGTTGATGTTTTCTTGGCCGGTCTCAGGTTGTCCACGTCAAGGAGCAAGTAATTTGAGTGGTTGAAAATAAGAAGAGCTCTGCTGCATCGGGCCATAGACCCACCTGCTCCATCTTCCTGGATCTCCCAGTGGCCCCACTGGATGCTTCTGGGACCACATGAGACAACCAGATCTCTGTCTCCTGATGTCACTCTCCTGCGTCTGGCACTTTGAGGGATCCCCTCTTTAAGCCTGGAGATGACACATCTCCCCATCATGGCTTGTCACATGCGATGGACTTTCCCTCCTGAAATCAGTCCAATCTCCTTTTAAAGGCATGCAAGCGATGTGCCATCAACACATCCCGTGGCAAGGATGTTCAGTGGGCTTAGAAACACTACAATAAATCAGCCCCTCTTTTTCAGAATCTCCCCAGAAGCATAATTCACTTCCAAAAGCAAGTGAAAATCCTGGCTTTTTACCCAGGCCTTTACAAACCTCACCCCTTTGTAATATTCATTTTATGGTTTATGCTTCCCACCATTTGCCAAAAGGGCTTTTTTTAAATGATTCTTTTAAACAAGTGCATTTTTGCTATTTTCTGGAAGCTGCCCAGAGTTGTGGCTTGTCCGCTAAATGGACGGGATATATGTTTAAACAACTGACCAAACAAATAAAAAAAACTATATTCCAACTTCTAAATACAAGAGAAAACCAACTGGGAATACAGCCAATATTTACCTTCTCTTAATGGGATAAGTCTTAAGAGTGTGGCTTTGCAGCTTTATGTTGGCCTTGTATCCTTAAGCTGGCTTGGCTGTGTTTTGTTGTAGAAATCAAATTCTGTCCATTCTAGTCTAGAAAAGGCACAGCCTTAACCACCGAGTTGGAAATGGCAGGCTATTCCTCCATATGGTGCCCTCTTGCCCCGAGATGTCTACAAACGTTTGATCCATCAAGTAGCATTATCGTGTAAGAGATCAGATACTTACCCCACCAATGCCTTCAGGCTGAATTAATCTATATTTAGTGAAAAAGCACTGTCTTTGCTGAAGCAGCTGATTCTCAGCTTCCAAAATGGATGAGGAAGAGGAGGAAGAATGAAGGAAGGAGATGTCTTCTTAGGCGGTTACTTCACGTCCTACCTTGTTCCGCAATTACATTTGTACCGTGACAGCATTGTTTGCGGTTACGTGGTTTTGTCCCTGTTCAGTCCCTGCTTGTGTTTACTCATGGTCATGATTACTTGTGTCATGACAACTGTTACTTCACGGTCTTGTTCCGTGACAAATTCTGAATTTGTCTTGCTTTCTTAACCCCCTTTTTAATATCGTAAATAAAACTTTTTTGATATTTCGATTTACTGGTCTTCCAGGATTTACACATCAATGCTACAGAATTTTCAATACTTTCGTTAATATACATTTGTACTGCATGGTGTTTCCCATGGGGGAACTAATGTTGAATGACACTTCAGCCGCTGACCACTAGGTGGACACTGGTTGTTGCATGACAGTTGTTACCACACGGTCCCTTGTCTCGGAAAAGGAACCAGGAATCAACCGTGACAAGAGAATTCCCCAGCCCAGGGGCAGGTATGGTTTGTCACACTCTGTTCCCGGTTCCGGGGGCGTGGTCGAGACAACTTTTTGCTGTCAGGCTATGGACATGAAGGTTTTTTTGCATCGGTCCCAAGCGGGACAGCAAGGAGAGACGAACAGGACGTGAAGTAACTGCCTTAGAGATGTAAACCTTTGCCCATCTCATCCTCACAAGCAGGGATGAGATACAGAAAAGCAAAACAGAAATGCACGAATAGGCGATAACTTCACAGGCCACTAAAAATAAACTTCATCATACAATATGCAAGCTTTTGTAGTGGTTTGAGCCACGCAAGCTCACATATTGCTTGATGGGTTATTTTTAGTGGTTGATAAAGGGATTGCCCATTCCTGCATAAATTTCACACACTCTCCCATTCCTTGCATCCCCGATTTCTTCTTGTCAACATGGAGCAACAAAAGCTGCTCGAGGTCCACATTCAAGGCTGATGAAGTTCAAAATTGTGTTCTATGCCCACTTTTTTTTTAAAGGATTAGGTGATCACCAAGGAACTTCTGAGAACAACAAAACCCGTGGCTCCATAAGGGCACAGAGAGAAGCTCTTTGATCCTGCTGCTGATGAAGCTGTTTGATTGCTGAAAGCCAGTCCACTTGACCAAACAGCCTTGATGTTCCATGAGTAATGAGTATCTTCTCTGTTTGGGGTCAATCAGTTCTCTTGATTGGGTCTCGGAAACCTTTTATAGGGTGGTTATCTCCCGCCCAGATCTCAAAAACCTTTCCCTCTTGAGTGTTTGGGAGGAAAGAGGTGGGCGGATTTCCAGGCAGCTCTTGAAATGTGATGCGAATGATGGTGTAAGCAGCGGAGGGCCAGGTAGTGATGACTCAAACCAGGCGGCAGGGGGTGGTGGGGGGGGAGAGAATAATGCATCCATTCCAGGTGCTGGTCCAAGCACTGCAGGAAACCTGTCCCTCATACAGCGTGAAAGTCTATCTCAAAGTGAGATGACTTTCTGAGCATCACAGCAGCCAAAAGGTGGTATGAAATACCTTGCCACAGGCCTGGACTGCAACCACTAGGTAAAATTTCTTCTTTCTAATCTGGCCCTGATTATTCCTAGTGAGTTTTGCTAAATTTCCCCCAACTTTCAAATGGAACACATGTTTTTTGTATCACATCCCCCCCACTTCCTCAGGCAAGCAGGGACTTGTAGTCTCGATAGAGCCAAATTGAGGGTGGGAAGGGGGTGGTGCTCAAGGACTAGGCTGCTTTGTTTGATATGCTGGGTGTTAAACCATATCTGGGACTTTGAAGCAGCCTTAACACCAGCCCTGCTTCCTGATACCATCATCTGGTGCATTCCATCTCACCAAAAAAGATTCTCAGCCCCTGATAGACTACATCC
The DNA here is from genome assembly GCA_023846285.1 of Phrynocephalus versicolor. Classification (NCBI taxonomy): domain Eukaryota; kingdom Metazoa; phylum Chordata; class Lepidosauria; order Squamata; family Agamidae; genus Phrynocephalus; species Phrynocephalus versicolor. Next base: position 327,287 of record JAHTLZ010003423.1, on the reverse strand, counting down.
TCTATCAAGACTGCATTTCTGGTACAATGCTTTGATAAAGATAGCAAGTTGCTATCGAAAGCTTAGCTTACATTTTTTTTTGTTTTAGTAGTGAGCAATAAAGGTATCACCTAATCTCCTTTTGAACTTGCCTCAAAATGAGTGTGATGCAGAGAAGGGTGTTTTTCTAAAGGTCTCCATAAGAACATAAGAACATAAGAAGAGCCATGCTGGATCAGGCCAAAGGCCCATCTAGTCCAGCTTCCTGTATCTCACAGCGGCCCCACCAGATGCATCTGGGAGCTCAGGAGACTAGATATCTGTCTCCTGATACCACTCCCCTGCATCTGGCCCTTGAAGTATCCTGGTTTAAAGCCTAGAGATTACACATGTCCATCATGGTCTGTAACCTGTGATGGACTTTTCCTCCAGGAATCTGTCCAGTCCCCTTTTGAAGGCATCCAGGTCAGATGCCATCACCACATTGTGTGGCAGGGAATTCCATAGACTTACAACGCGCTGGGTGAAAAAATATTTTCTTTTGTCAGTTTTTACTCTCCCAGCCCTCAATTTGAGTGTATGTCCCCTAGTTCTGGTATTTTGGGAGAGGGAGAAGAGCTTCCCTCTATCCACTTTACTCATACCCTGCATTATTTTGTATGTCTCAATCATATCCCCCCTCAGGCGCCTTTTTTCCAGACTAAAGAGGCCCAAATGTTTTAGCCTTTCTTCATAAGGGAGGTGCCCCAGCCCACTAATCATTTTAGTCGCCCTCTTCTGCACCTTTTCCAGTTCCACTATGCCTTTCTCGAGATGCGGTGACCAGAATTGTACACAATACTCCAGGTGGGGCCTTACTATTGTTTTGTATATGGCATTATAATGTTGGCTGTTTTATTTTCAATCCCCTTTTTGATCATCCCTAGCATGGAATTGGCCTTCTTCACCGCTGCCGCACATTGGGGAGACACCTTCATGGAGCTGTCCACTAACACACCAAGATCTCTCCAGAATGTGTGCAATGTTTTTTCCATATATAAGACTATATTTTGGTCTCAAATCATTAGACTAAAAATGGAGGGTTGTCTGATACACAGAAGTAAGCCAAGGCGAGAACGGCGTGGCTGCAGAAGTATGTTGAGTTGGAAAAGTCTTATACATGGGGACATCTTATAGATGGGGGCAACTGCTATTATGTTTTTGCTTGAGAGGCAGAGTGAGGTCCTTTGAAGCAAATTCTGGCTGCTTTTACACGACCCCTAAAATCCACTGCAAAATGCTCGCAGATGCAGAGCATAAAATTGTTTTCCCACCAGCAGCGGACTTTAAAAAATATAAAATACAACCACACCCACTTAAGCATGCCCCAGTACCATGCCCACTTAAGCGCGCCCCAGTACCTGGTCTGGAGGAGGTAAAATCCTTGTTGCTGTTCCTTGTAGCTGTTTTAAAGCATTGCATGCTTGGCCCTCCTCTGTTTTTTGTTTGTTTTTGTCCCCCCCCCCTTTTAACAGACAGGAATCCTAATGGGCTGGAACAATTAGCTGCTGCCAACGGCAGGTGGAGGTGAGCCTGCATTCTCTCCCCTCACCGCAGACAGAAGCAATAGAATCAGAGTGTGGGAGGTGGGAACACAGGATGCAGAACAAAAACCACGTTGGGGGGGGGATCTGCATTTAAGTTGCCAGCGGATTTTAGGGGTTGTGTGAAAGCAGCCTCTGAAGATGCCAAAAGAGTCAAGCAACCTGTCAGAGACTTAACGTGATATCCCTTCCATGAATCTAGGCCTAGGGAATGTTTTGTGTGTGCATGTTTGTTCACAAAACAAACTGGTTCTTCCATAAGGACAAAATGGGAGATCTCAGTCACTCGCAAGGGAAGAAAAACTGTTGTGATGCCTTATCCTTGTCTATGTTGGCAGTAATTTTAGGAGGTCATTCATTTCGATAAAGCACAAGTATCCAGTTTGGGAGGGTCTACTCCAGTGATGGCGAACCTTCTGGAGACCGAGTGCCCAAACTACGATTCAAAATCCACTAATATTTTTTTTTTTTTTGCAAAGTGCCAATACAGCAATTTTACCTGAATACAGGTGGCTGTGAAGGGGCGATGTCGGATGCCCACAGAAAAGGGCTCAAAGTGCTACCTGTGGCACCCGTGCCATCGGTTTGCCAACACTGGTCTAGGGAAAGGTCTCTGCTTCTTGGAACTCCCACGGTTCCCCGAAATGTCAAACACGAAAAGAAGATCTGGAATTCCACTTTCATGATTTAAAACTTTGTAGTTTGAAGTGTTCAACAATGTGACATCGCATTGAACCCGAGCTTCCAGGAATGGTGATTCATCTCCAGGACAATAATTCACAGGAAAGATGGGAGTCTGATGAGGCTGAGGGATCCATCAGTGACTTTTCTTGCAAATCAAACGATTCCTGCCAGGTGGTGGCATTTCCCTGGAATACCTCCAGCACTGGATCACTCACGACCACTCGGGGTCATGGATTCCACGGTTGTACTGCTCTAACAGGGAGAAAGTTTTTTTCAATAGTCTACCTGGTGTCCTCTAATTTAGGGCTCTATCACACGTCCTTTAAAATGCTGATTAAAGTGTTTCCAAAAATATTGTCCCCATGGCCACCGGCTTTTAAAATGCCCCCTTTAGTGAGTTTTTGTACCGGAGAAGTTGGGAATTTTTTGCTATGGTAAAAAATTTGAGCCAGAAGTCCATGGGAGCTTGCATATGATCCGGTTTTCTGCTCCCCCCCCCCAGCCCTGACCAGCTTGTCCTGGGCTGGTTGGTGCTTTTTATTTTATTTTTATTTTTAACCCTCCCCCAGCACTGATCAGCTGGCCTTTGGGCTGTCAGCACTGTTTTTTGTTTGTTCATTTGTGTCATTTTTTCCTAGCCTCACCAGCTCCTGGGGCTGGTCAGCACTTTTAAAAAAAATTAAATTTCCCCTGCTCCCAGCGCTGATCAGCTGGCCTTCAGGCTGTCAGCACTGGTTTTTGTTTCTTCATTTGTGTCATTTTTTTCCCTAGCCCCACCAGCTCCTGGGGCTGATCAGTGCTTAAAAAAAAATTAAATTTCCCCTCCGCCCAGCGCTGATCAGCTGTCCTTCAGGCTGTTAGCACTGTTGTTGTTGTTTACATTTTTTCCTAGTGCCACCTACTGGCCGTGGAGCTGAACGGCGCTTTTTTTAAAAAAAAATCTTTGTACGTGGCAACAGAGATCCCACATCTTCAGCCATGTGACCAAGAAAGAAGAAAATCCAGACTTCCACAATATCCAGATCTTCCCCCAGGTGAGATAGCGACCTAAGTTGAGCACATTGGTGTGTGTCCTGCACTCTGAGATGATTGAGAACAGAACACAGTGGGCGCATCGTGAGAAGAAATGACTCCTTGGAAAAGACAATCATATAGGGAAGTGTTCGAGCTGAGAGAGAAAGAGGGGAACCAAATATGAGACAGATTGACTCAACAAAGGAAGCCCCAGGTTTGAGTTCGCAAGAGGACAGCACATTTTGGAGGTAATTCATTCAGTTAACAAGAAAGTTAACAAGTCTGAGATGCACCCCAGAGTCACCATTCACCCACCTTTGCTATTTTAAAAAAAATGCACAGAATGAGAAAAAGCTGTGAAGAAAAATGAGCATTGACTGAAGCTGAAATAACACAGATTTTAAGGCTTTTGGCTTGTTGGTTTTCGGCAGAGGGAGGAGGGAGCTGTCGAGCTGCGCTGAATGTGTTACTCCCAAACTGAATATTGAAATTGGGGATAATTCAGGGTAGACCTCCATTTTGACAGAAGTGCTTGCCATACATTTTGAAAGCCACTTGAAACTGATCTACAAAATTGGACCTTTTGGCTTACAAATGATGGATGGGATAATATTCATTTCCCCCCCACAAAAAATACAGAGTTTGGACAGTTGAGGTTAATGTTTATCACAAGCCGCTGGAATGATGGATGATTACGGAAATAATCCTGAAGAGCTCTGTAATAAGGAAGAGTGCTTAATTACAACTTAACTACCCGCCAGCCAATAGCTTCCGGAAATTATGCTGAGTAAAACAGGATCGTCACCACAACTTCCAACGATGTAATAGTGGAGTGGGTCGTTCCACACCCATTTGATGCAGAGGAAGTGCCATCAACCTCGCCCAGATAATCACAGAGAGTGAAAGAACAGCCCGGTTTCTCATTTACCTGTCAGATGTGACAGAGAAACATGCAATTCAGAGATGAAAGCGGAATGCGCAGGAGGCAAGATTCAGGGCTGAGTGAGTTAAGAACTTCATGAGTTAAAAGCTTCACCGTCAAGGAGAAATTAGAATTCCCCCCCGTCCCCCAAAAGAACTAAGGCCAAACTTTAGATACAACCCCCTTCTGAAATGAACAAGAAGAACTCCAACGATGGAGACCTTTGAGATATAATTAGACAACCAACTGTCCAATCTGCTTTGATTGGGATCCCTGCCACAAGCAGAGGTGGGGGGTGTTCGGCTGGATGGCGTCACTGGCCCCTGTACCTCGTGGTGCAGTGGTTAATTGCCTGTCCTGCAGGTAAAACTGTGCTCACGACCTGCTGGGGTTCAATAACAGGTAGCCGGCTCCTGGTTGACTCAGCCTTCCATCCTTTCAAGATCGGTAAAATGAGTACCCAGCTTGCTGGAGGAGTGGGGGGGGCAATGTGTAGCCTGCACTACTGTAATTCAACTGTAAACCACCCAGAGACTACTTGAACTGATTTGGGGCGGCATGTAAGCAGAACACTTTTTTTCCAAACCAGCTTTCTTATGACTCAATGAAAGTTTCAGAAGCACATGGCACGCATGTAATTTATGAGCAAGGTCCACTCGCATGAATGGTCAGCAACACAGAAAGCGAGAAGAGACGACAAGGAAGAAGAGACGGTTTAGCTTGGTTGTTTCATAATAACCAGGTCCGTTCAGGTTTTACAGTTCGAAAGTCTGCACCTGCACCAGTTGGCAGGTCGGGAGCAGCGAGGGCCAGCAATGTGAAGCAAGCTGAAGCAAATGGAGGTCCTCCTTGCTGCCAGCCTGCTTGCCGCCTGTCCTCCTTGCCTGCCTCTCCCTCTTGGCCTCACCAATGCCAGGATGCCCATCCACCTTCGTGGTCAGACACCATCATCAGCCACACGCCATTCCAAAGATCACCCAGCAGCTACCCAAGCTCACCAGCAAGCCTGCCCAGTGCATGGCCATCCGCACTGTGGCTGACCAGCAGATGTCCTTTGGTGGCAACTCCGATCCTTGTGGCCTTTGCTGCCCACACAGCATCTGCGGGATCAGCAGGCAGCCACACAAGACCTACACAAAGCTGCAGTGCGACCAACTCAGCAGGCACCTGCACATACCTGTGAACAGGGTCAACATGTACAACAATGACTTGAGTGCAACCCCCATGGGATGTTGAGAACGAACAGGCGGTTATTCCGAGGGCATGCCAGCTGAGCAGAATTACTTTTAAGTTCTTAAAAAATTAAAGGTTATCAGGTTCCTAAAGCTTACCAGCTCAAAATGACTCTCCAAAATCCAAAAGGTAAAATATAATGGAGCTTTATTTCTAAATAAAAATGCAGAGTAAAACAAAATGGGAAAAAGACATCAAAACTCCTAATCAACTTAAAGTATGAAATTATTTGCCTACAAAATAACAAACACTAGGTCATTCTATTCTCTCTGGTTATACAAATCCATTTTGGCTATTCTAAATAGCCCTAAGCACTAACTATTTGTGCAGTATTTCTAGGCACAGGCTGAATCATAGAATCATAGAATCATAAAATCAAAGAATCCTAGAGTTGGAAGCCATCCAGTCCAACCTCCTGCCATGCAGGAACCCCCATCACAGGACTCCCAAAAGATAGCCATCCAGCCTCTGCTTAAAAACCTTCAAAGAAGGAGACTCCACCACCCTCCTTTGGGGCAGCATCTTCCACTGCCGAACAGCTCTAAACATCAGGAATAGAGATGGGCACGAAACGAACAATTTTTCGTTTCTGTTTTCATTTTTTCATTTTGTTACACAATGAAACAACAAACAAATTTTGCCTCTAAAATGAAACAAAACGAACAGAAACACCAGAAATTTTGTCGTGCGTTTCGTTTCCGTTACTGCAATATGAGTGAATTGCTTAAACTGCTAAAAAAATCACAAAAAATCAAAAATAATGGTAACAAAATGGAAACGAAACGAACAAAAACGAAAACAATTTTTTGCTAAAATTTGCCAAAAAAGAAACGAACCGAAACGGACCCTCCTAACAACAAACGACAAACGAAATGCCATTTTTTTTTATTCATGCCCATCTCTAATCAGGAAGTTCATCCTAATGACTTGTTTTTAAGAAACCCCTGTTGACTTCTGGTAATGACAGCATTGATTGTTAAATAATTACCATCTGCTTAACAATTTGTTCAGGGATCTTGCCAGGATTTGAAGTCAAGCTGACTGGGTGGTAATTATTTGGGTCCTCTTTTTCCCCCCTTTTTGAACATGGGGACAACATTAGCCCTCCTCCAATCGATGGGGACTTCCCCTGTTCTCCAGGACTTCTCAACGATTATTGCCAATGGTTCTGAAATTACTTCTGCCAGCTCTTTTAATATCCTTGGGTGTAATTCATCTGGCCCAGGGGACTTACATTCATATTTCCAGGTGTTCCTGTACTACCTCCCTACCCATTCATACTATCTCAAAGTTCCTTCTCCACTCCACTTGATGGCTCGGCATGAGGGTCCTTTGATTAGGGTTAGAGGCTAACTCATGGCCTTAGCATGTCCATCTGTTGATTGGGCAGCGGGACAGGTTTGGCATTGTGCTCGGTTACCGCGCTCCCCGCAACCCAGCACAATCCCTACCAGAGCTCACCGAGTTCATCGCCGCTGCTCTGTTGAGAACCCCCCGCCTTCTGGTGGTGGGTGACCTCAACGTCCATGCCGGCGGTGAACTGTCTGGTGCTGCTCTGGAATTCATGCAGTCCATGACCTCCATGAATCTGTCCCAGCATGTTTTATGCCCAACTCACAGATCTGGACACACCCTGGATCTGGTATTTTCCTCCGCGTCTGAGGACTCGTGTCTGAGGGTGTGGGACCTCGTTCCCACCCCCGTGTCATGGTCAGACCACCACCTGCTGTCTTTCTCTGTATCAATCGCGCCCCCACCCCGCGGGGACCTTCGGCCCATTGTTTGGGCTCGCCCCCGTAGACTCCTCGACCCTGTTCGGTTTCGGGAAGTCCTCGGGGAGCCTCCTGGCGGACTGGCTGACGATCTGGTTGACTCTATGGTAGATCAATGGTTCGATGAAACATCTCGAGCTGTCAACCAGATCGCCCCTAGGCGCCTCATCCGCTGCAGAGCTCGTTCCGCACCGTGGTTCACGGAAGAGCTACGAGCGATGAAGCACGAACGGAAGAGGCTGGAGCGCAGCTGGAGGAAGAACCGGACGGCTATTAAGAAGGCTGCAGTCATCGCTCAGTCCAGGCGCTATGTTCATGCGCTCAGGGTGGCTAGAAGATCTTATAACACCCTGAGAATTAGTGAGGCCTCGAACCATCAAGCGGAATTGTTCCGTGTGGTTCGCGACCTCACTAATCCTGGACTGACTAGGCCTCCTCCTACTGATTTCAGTAGCGAGAACTTTGCAGCCTTTTTTCAATCGAAAATTGAGGCCATCCGTACTGGTTTCGAATCCTGTTGCCATAGCCCACTCTCGGCATCCCCGGCGGCTGTGCCCCCTCAGTCTCCTCGCATGGTTGAGTTTGGGCCTGTCACCTCTCTTGAGGCCTCCAGGGCTATTGCCCATTGCCGGCCCGCGTCCACCCCCTTCGACCCTTGCCCTTCATGGCTTATGAAAGCAGTAGCCGGGAACATCTCAGGGTGGGCTTCGATCATCGCCACGGCCTCCTTCAGGGAAGGGATTTTCCCTTCCCGTCTGAAGGAAACCGTGGTAAAGCCCATCCTGAAGAAACCGAACTTAGCGCCGGGCGAATTGTCCAACTATCGCCCGATCGCTAACGTTCCCTTTATGGGCAAGGTGATCGAGAGGGTGGCCGCGATCCTATCTGGAGGCCGAGCATGCCCTGGATCCGTTCCAGTCTGGGTTCAGGCCTGGTCGGGGGACCGAGACAGTCTTGGTCGCTCTGCAAGATGACCTCATCCGGAGGGCCGACGGGGGGTGCTCCTCCCTGTTGGTCCTCCTGGATCTGTCAGCGGCCTTTGATACCGTCGACCACGGTATCCTGCTGGATCGGCTCTCTGGGGCTGGGATCGGAGGCACTGTTCACAGTTGGCTCCGGTCCTTCCTCAGGGACCGTCCCCAGCAGGTTCAGCATGGGGGCGAGTTGTCGGCCCCTTGGACACTCCCTTGTGGGGTTCCACAGGGGTCGTCTCTCTCTCCCATGCTGTTCAACATTTACATCAGGCCGCTGGCTGAGGTCATTAGGAGACATGGAGTCTGCTGTCATCAGTACGCTGATGACACGCAGCTCTATGTCTCCTTTTCTACCGCTGCAGATGAGGCTGTCCGGACCCTCGATCAGTGTCTGGGCACAGTCATGGAATGGACCAGGGCCAACAGGCTCAAACTCAACCCCGATAAGACCGAGGTTATGTTCTTTGGGGCTTCCTCATCCAGCTACGGTGGCCCGTATCCCACCTTGGAGGGTGTTTCCCTCAGGCCATCGGACTGTGTCCGAAATCTGGGCGTAGTCCTGGACCCGGCGCTCACTCTGGAAGCCCAGGTGTCTGCCGTGTCCAGGGCTGCCTTTTTCCACCTTCGGCGTATCGCCCAGATTCGTCCGTACCTGGATGAGGACTCCCTCAGAACAGTGGTCCAGGCGCTGGTGATCTCTAGACTGGACTATTGCAACGCGCTCTACATGGGGTTGCCCTTGACTCTCATTCGGCGTCTGCAGCGGGTCCAAAATGCAGCGGCCAGACTGGTGGCGGGTGTGCGTCGATTTGAGCACATCACCCCAGTCTTGGCTCGTCTGCATTGGTTACCCGTTGCAGCCCGAATTAGATTCAAGGTCCTGGTTTTGGTTTACAAAACCCTCCATGGCCTGGGACCTGGCTACCTGATGGAGCGGATCGACCAGCGGTCAACTTCGGCCCGTCCGACTAGGTTGTCGCGGGCGCACATGCTGCGTGTGGCCACGCCCAGGGAGGCTCGGAGAACTTCCACCCGTACCCGAGCCTTCTCTGTGGCTGGCCCAACTCTATGGCATCACCTACCAGCAGAAGTGCGCCTAGCAGAGTCCCTGCCTGCCTTCCGGAAGGCGCTGAAAACCCTCCTCTTCCGGGAGGCGTTTGGGTGACCCAAGTTGGTGTTTTTTGTTTGTTTTTTTTTTAGTCCCGCCATCTGTTGCTGCCGCTGTTTTGTTTTACTGTTTATTTTAATTGTTGTTTTATTATCTGTTGTGTGCACACTCATTGTAAACCGCCCGGAGTTCCTCTCAGGAAGACGGGCGGTATATAAGCTGTATAAATAAATGAATAAATTAGCAGGTATGCTGATTCAGTCCAGAGTGGTGTGTGACCTGTTCAGTTCCATTTCGCCCCTGGGTCAGAGTGGATTTGTAACTTCACATAATCACATTGTCAATTCCTGATTGACATGCCAACCTGCTTTAACGTTATTCATTGTGCATGGATCTAGATACAATTCAAGGCACAAGGGGCCTTATAGGAGGAAGGAAATGTGCTACATTTCAGAGAGGTACCATCAGTAGCAGGGATTTCTAGGTAGCGAGTACTCAGAAGTAGTGGACCCTTCTCTTCTTCTGGGGTTGCCCTGGGACGGTGCCACTTGCCCAAGGCCACCCAGGCTGGCTCTTTGCCCAAGAGGCCTAGCAGGGAATCGAACCCCCAAAATCCAGCACCACAGCCAGATCCTTAAACCACTGAACTATCCAGACAGCAAGTGGTGAGGGCGACCACCAGGTCAACATGCTTTGCATACCTCAATCCAAGTAACGTACAAAACAGTACAAACTATGTAGGTCATGCTTGGTAAACCAAGCTTCGGCTATAGCCAAAAACAGTCCTGTTTTCCCTCTCATGCGGAGAACGGACGCTTCCACCAAATGGCTATTATTATTTTTTCCTTGCCGAGCAAAACCTGAGAATATTAAGCACAGCTCAATTTCGTTCCCTACAGGTATTTCGGAGCTCCACAGATTTTTGGAGCCCGCGTGAATGTTCTGAGGGGTATGAGCACCAGTGGTGTAATTCAATTCTGATGGAAATTGATTTGGGATGAAGGTTTTCACTGAGCTCCCACCATAACAGATGATATTGTGATTGCAGGGAAGTGAGGATGCTAATTAAGAGTTAGGAAAAACTCTGTTTCCCCAAGGGTTCACTTTCAGAAGCACTGGGTTAAGAGAACTGTGTTTTGTGCTTTGTCTTGTGTGTGTGTGTGTGTGTGTGTGTGTGTGTGTGTGTGTGTGTGTGTAGTTCTATATTGAATAAGCAAAATGTTTTGCAAGAACATGGTGGCTCAGGGCACAGTGGTTCAGCAGGTTAGAGTGCTGAAACTGTCTAGCACACATGTGTGGGGAAAACCTTTACTAACCTTTTTATCTTTGTAAGAACATCTCCCATACAGCCTGATGAAGTGTGGAGTGGAGATGGGCACGAACTGAGGTTCAGGGGTTCAGCACAGTGCCCACGCAGGTGTTTCACAGGCACAACATGATTCCCTCCCTCACTTCCCCTGGGTGATCTCCCACTCACCGGCATCAGCGCACTTTCTTCCTATGTCTCCTCAGGTGATCGTCCACTCAGAGGCCATGGACCAGGCTTCCCTGCCCCGCTTCCTCATCTGACTGGCTGGCCTCCAAAGGAGGCCGAGGAGGGAAGCATGCTGCTACAGGTGAGTGGGAGATCGCCCGGAGATGGCAGGAGAAGATGTGCTTCAGGCCAGGCCAGTGCCATTCACCCAGAAGAGATAGGGAAACACTTGTGCCATGCAGAACCCAGCCAAACACCCAAACCACGGTTTGTGCCTACCTTTAGAGAGGAGACAAGGTGGTGGAGAAATTCATACTTTAGTGATGGAACGTGCAAGCAAGACCTACAGTTGAATCCTGTTGTTTTCAGGGTTCAAGCGAGAGACGCTCCTTCTCCTCTCCTTGTGTTCTATCATGCTTCCAAGAGATCATTGGCATTCTGTAAATGCTCAATCCTTCTTGGGCTTTTTTTTTTTTTTTTTTTGGTGGGGAGGCCCCCTTACTGGGTTTAGCTTGTGTCTGGCTTGGAAACCCACGTTGTCAGCCCCTGCCTCCACACCCTTAATAGCAACAAAGGTGTGTCAATCAACCTCTCCCCGTTTGAGTAGTAGTGTTTAAAATTAGGGGTGTCCAAACTTCAGCCCTCCGGATGTTTTGGACCACCAGTCCCAGAATTCCAAGCCTAGATTGCCAGTGGCAAAGGACTGTGGGAGTGGTGGTCCAAAACATCTGGAGGGCTGAAGTTTGATTTATATCGCTTAGCGGTTTAAGCACCGGGCTGCAGAGTCAAAGGTTGGGGGTTGGACTCCCTGCTGGGCCTCCTCGATTGAGTCTGGAGGTACAGTATTTGCAAGCCCTTGCATGTCACCTTTTCCCGAGAACCAAGATCTGAGCCCTGTGGCGCAGTGGTTCAATGCCTGTACTGCAGGTAAAACTGTGCTCACGACCTGGGGTTCAATCCCAATTAGCAGGCTCATGGTTGGCTCAGCCTTCCATCCTTCCAAGGTTGGTAAAATGAGTACCCAGCTTGCTGGGAGGGGGGGTGCAATGTGTAGCCTGCATACTGGAATTAAAACTGTAAACCACCCAGAGACTACTTGAAGTGGTGTGGGGCGGTATATAAGCAGAACACTTTGAATTGTAATAATAACCTTGAAAAATAGAATTAGGAGCTTCCAATGAATCAGCAAGGCCACATTGAAAGCCACAGGATAAAGGGTCAAAGTGCAATGCACATGAGAACACTGAATCATCTCAATTAATTAAAATACTAGACGTGCATTATCTTGAAAAAGAAAATAAAAGGGGGGGGGGCTTCCTGGTCAAACTCTGTTCTTGGCAATCTGCCTGTTGTCAAAGGCCTCCACTTGCTTGTGGAAGGACCATAAGGGGCCAATCCTTGGTCGCTTCAGCATAGGGCAGTGGTGGCGAACCTTCGGCACTCCAGATATTTTGGACTACAACTCCCACAGTCCTTTGTCATTGGCAATGCAGGCTTGGAATTCTGGGAGTTGTGGTCCAAAACATCCGGAGTGCCAAAGGTTCACGACCACTGGCATAGGGTTTCCAAGACGGCGAGAAGGTCCCCCTCACCTGTTATCACCAAAATGGCCTTGGAAAGGATGGAGATGTCAATATACTACATGCTAACTGCTTTGCATTGCTCATATGCCAATAAAGGTTCTGAATCTGAAATTAAATCGGATTGGGATTTCAGATGGGCACGAACCACTGGTACAGCCAGTTCGTGCCAGTTCGTTGTTTTTTGGACAAACAGGTGTACGGTGTGTCTCAGCCCCTCCTCCTCTGGTGGACGCCCACTTAGAGGCAGGGGCCGGCTTCCTTGCCCTGCCACTTCTGGACACAACCTCTAAGAGGATGCCTGCAGGAGGAGGCCCGGCTGAGCAATGCCAAGCACTGGTTTGGCTGAAAAACGAACTGGCGTGAAACACCTGTTTGGCAATTTGTGCCCACCTCTAGTTGAATCTGAATGGAGGGTCTCTCCAGCAACTCTCAAAACTAGCAATGCAGATTTGGATGGACCATTACACTCTTTTCGGTGATCTTTGGGTTATCCCCATCAAGGGATGCTCCAAGAGATGTGTTTGAACTCTAGCAACACATGGTGCAATTCAATCCCCCCAATGCTATCTATATGGGAGGCAGAGAGAGAGAGAGATACAGTGCGGGAACTTATGAACTCCCCCAGGTTCTTATGAAGCTGAAAGAGAACTCCTGAGGTAGCTGACATTTATGAGTTGTGTTCATGGATGGATCCATGATGGATTATTATAGGAGCTGCTCCCCTTTCTTCCCCCACTCTGCCTTCCCTTCCTCCTCTCCTCCTTCTTGGTTGCCCGGAGCGTATTAGCGAAAGCTCAGAGGCCAAGAGGAAAAGTTCATTTCTGCCGGAGCGGAGTCCTGGGCTGAGGTTTCTACAAGTGAGAGAGTAATTGACTCCAACGGAAGATGTCAAAATAATCAGAAAGGTTACAATTGAAAGATCAGGTGCTCCAGGGACCTCTGAGCATTGTGATGTTTGGACAAATTTGTTGTGCATTAGACAAGGAAATGGGAGGTCTCGCGTCCAGGTGTTTTGTCTCTTTCCACATTCTAGCCCTGTCAATTTAAAGCTTTATTCCAGAAAAAGTGTGCATTCTGGAACACATTCATTTTTTAAAAAAAAACGAACCTGACAATTTTCATTTCTACATGGCCTTGCTTTCAAACTGGGGTGAAAATGTCATGAACCACATCAAGGTTCTTTCTGCTGGGTTTAATCCAGTGGAAATTTGTTCAGAGCAAGGGTTACAGGGGTGCCCAAACTTTTTGTAAGGAGGGCCAGATTTGGTGGCTGAGAATGTGACAGGGGCCGGTTGCTCCCCAACCCTACCAACCCACTGCAAGCCCCACCCACTTTCTTTTAAAATAACATGGGTTGAAGGAGGGGGAGGGAGGGGCGGGCCAGCCAGCCGCAGGCCACTTAGAATGGCCTGACGGGCCGGATTTGGCCCCCGGGCTGGACTTTGGGCAGGCCTGGGTTAGGTGGACCTTGCTCTGGTTAGTGGGCACAGAATGCACAACAAACCATTGTGCATCTTCGGTTCAAGATGTTTGGAATGTTTGCATGGCATCTTCCAACAAAAATTCGCCCAACTTGGCTTTTGGAACAGAAGTTCTTCAAGGGGGTTCTGTAGATACATCTCTCTTTTGCCAAGGCTGTCTCTGGAGCAACAGCCATTAAAGCTGATAGACAGAGGGTAATGGAAACTGCAAAGCATTAAGGGACGGAAGTCTCTCTCTCTGCTCCTTAGACTCTGTAGCAAAATGGCTCTCAGAAGCTTCCCAGTCCCCTAAGGCTTTGCAGTTGCCAGGGATCTCAGAACGTCCTCTCATTCTGTCAGTCTTTAATGCCTGTTGTTACAGAGACAGCCTTGGAGGATTGTAAAGCAGGAGGATTGTATCCTGACATGCCTCTTCAGAATTTGGATTTAAAGCAATCCAAATTCTGGTCAAATCACTAGTTTTCTGGACCACTCACAACGTTTTGTGCTACAGTAACCCCCCGCCGATCGCGGGGTTTACGGACCCACCCCACCCGCGATCCATGAAAATCTGTGATATGCGGAAGTGGGTGGGGGGCTTGGGGGTGGGGGACGATGCACGCCTGTCTGAGAAGTCTTTGGGCGGCGCACGCCGGCCGCGGCAGGGGGATCTGACTTCCCGCTGCC
>JAHTLZ010003423.1:279921-308091 GCA_023846285.1 Phrynocephalus versicolor | reverse complement strand
GAAGAAGAAGAAGAAGAAGAAGAAGAAGAAGAAGAAGAAGAAGAAGAAGAAGAAGAAGAAGAAGAAGAAGAAGAAGAAGAAGAAGAAGAAGAAGAGAGCAGTGATGATAAATTTCTCTGGAATGATAAGCATATTCTCTCCTCCAGCTGTAAAGCTGCCTGCTTCTCTGTTTTGTCTCTCTGACACTCAAATCTTTCGGTTTGGACTGGAAAAAAATGGTGGTTCCCTACGGACAATTTCCACAGGGCTCAGAGTCATTTTTCCACACACACACACACACACATTGCATCATGGATCACCTCCTGCCCTAAACAGCCAAAGATTCAGCAACAGAATTCTCCCACTGCTGAATTTTCTCATCCGCCAATACAAAACGTTTTCCAACAGAAAGATGGCAGGTCGAGAATGATGCACCTTGTTCTAACTCCCAGAGCAGTGGCTATCCTCTTGTCACCCTGGTCTGAAATAGGCTCATAAGATGAACAATGGCCTGAATAGGCTCCTTAGGTAGACAACAGTATCTATAGCCTTAAGGTGAACAATGGCCTAAAGTGCTGAAACCCATAAAGTATGGGTCATTAGCTATGGCCTTGGTGGTGAAGGCTTTTTGATTTGTCTGGGTATTGTTGAAAGCACAGCCTGATAAGTAACAGATAGACTGTGCCTGAGGCCCCCACCTCTGTTGAGAGAGGGTTTTTCAATACTCAAATGAATGGTTTTCCTGACCCTTTTGTCAAACCACCTATCTTCTCTGTCTAATATGTGTACATCCTCATCTAACAAGCTTATTCAGGCCATTGTTCATTTTATGAGCCTATTTCAGACCAGGGTGACAAGAGGTCAAAGCAGTCTATAAGATGGAGGACTTGCACTAGCTTTCTTCAGACTGACGAAGCTGTTTGAATGAGCAACAAAACGTTTCTATCTCCCAAGAAAACAAAGTCCAGTTGCCCTGACTCAACTTCCAGATAAACTCACCTGGATGACTGAGAATCTTCTCAGACACCTTGAGCATGTTTTTATTTTGCAAAGGAGGGGCAAAAAGAAAGCTAAAAGTTTGAAAGCCATTCCCAGTGAGGAATGGCTGAGGAAGGAAGGAGGGGATGTTCCACCGGCAGAGGTGAAGATGGAGAACTGATATCGGAGCTATCTTTGGACTCTGGAAGGGTGTCGCTCTGGGGAGGGCTCCCTTCTGTGCCTCCAGAGAGTAGGACACCAAGTAGGGAGTTCAAATTAAGAGAAAGATTTCATTTAAATCTCACAACCAATTCTTGACAGTAGGAGGTCTACAAGAGTGGAATGGACATCCTTGAAAGATGGTAGACCCTCCTTCACTACTGGTCTTGAAACTTGGGTTCAGTGGCCGCCTCCCAAGGGTGCTGTGGTTGCAGAATTCCAGCACTCTCAGGGGGTTAGACAATGCCACGGATCAATCATTTGCTTCAAAAATGCATTCCATCAGCTAGCAAAGGAAACTGGGTTAGAGTGTCACCACTTGCTGATGGTGGGAAGGTGGCATCATAAGAACATAAGAACATAAGAAGAGCCATGCTGGATCAGGCCAAAGACCCATCTCGTCCAGCTTCCTTTATCTCACAGATGCATTTGGGAGCACACCAGACTAGATATCTGTCTCCTGATACCACTCCCCTGCATCTGGCCCTTGAAGTACCCCGTTTTTTTTTCCTTTTTTTATTTTAAAATTTTTAAACATATAAATTTAAAACGGTTTTAAACCTGGAGATTACACATCTCCATCGTGGTTTGTCACCTGTGATGGACTTTTCCTCCAGGAATCTGTCCAATCCCCTTTTGAAGGCATCCGGGCCAGATGCCATCACCACAACCTGTGGCAGGGAGTTCCATAGACTAACAACGCGCTGGGTGAAAAAATATTTTGTTTTGTCTGTTCTTACTCTCCCAGCCCTCAATTTGAGTGCATGTCCCCTAGTTCTGGTATTTTGTGAGAGGGAGAAGAGCCTCCCTCTATCCACTTGACTCATGCCCTGCATTATTGTGTACGTCTCAATCATATCCCCCCTCAGGCGCCTTTTTCCAGACTAAAGAGCCCCAAATGTTTTAGCCAGTAATCATTTTAGTTGCTCTCTTTTGCACCTTTCCTCCACTATGTCTTTCTTGAGATGCGGTGACCAGAATTGTACACAATACTCCCATTGCAGCCTTACTATTGTTTTGTATAATGGCATTATAATGTTGGCTGTTTTATTTTCAATCCCCTTTTTGATAATCCCTAGCATGGATTATCACAGCGTCCAGTGCAGTCAGTGTCAGGTGGCATCAAGGGAACTTCCATCTCTCCCTTCAAACATGCCCTTGGCCATGAATCTGACTAACACTGCAACCAGAATGTTGATCCCTTGGATGTTTACTTAAGGGGCGATGTTTCAAGGGAGGGTTTACTCCAAGAAAAACTGGTAGGGCTTTCAACTAGGAGCTTAAATCTGTTACTTCTAGCTCATTTCCACCGCCAGTTGGGGGGGGGGGACTATTTTAGCCTGAAGACTTTCTCTTGCCTTGATCTGTGCATCATTATTCCAAGAGAGAAAGGCTATTACTTCTTCATATTTAAGTCTGATGGATCGAAATAGAGTGGATGACGGCAGTAATAGACAAAGCCGTCTCTATCCATTTGCCAAGACTGTGAGCTTTGCCAACTTAGTGGAAGTCATATTAAAAATGCCAAAACACCTCCTTACCCAGAAATGTTGAAGCCCCTGGGTTGCTAGGTTCTAAGTCTATTTCCTCCCCACAACCAGGGGCTTCAAGGGAGAAAGGAACGTTTTTATAGGGCCCACAGACATAACCTTTCTGGATGAAATGACAAACTCTGGAAACTCCATGTGAACTTCGCGATTATTTCTGTTGTTCCATGTGGGGCAAGCTCTAATGAAGTTTAAAGATGGGACTTGATCCTTATCTTTCTGAGACGTACAAAATAATGCAGGACATGAATAAAGTGGCTAGAGGGACGCTCTTTTCCCTCTCACAGAATATCAGAATGAGGAGACATCCCATCAAATTGAGGGTTGGGAGAATGAGAACAGACAAAATATTTTTTTTTTTTTTTTACCCAGCGTGTTGTTATGTAAAGCTAGGGGACACCCCTTTCAAACAAATGGCAAACTCCAGTCCACACGTCCCACCAAAGGCCCGAATATCTTTTCAAAAAAAAAAAAAAAAAAAACTTTTAGAGGTACTGTACTTGGTTGTAAGTGGGTAACAGCCACTTCTACAGGAGGTCTCAAAATGTTGCAGGATCACAGTGAAAAGGCAGGAGAGAGAGAAAAGTGTTTTGACAATCTGTTTTTCTGCTCGGATGAGAAAGTACTGTATTTGTTACATCTCCATTTTGGATCCCCAGGTGCTCATGGGCTAAAACTCCCAGAAGTCTTCACCACTAGTTGGGCTAACCAGGATTTCTGGGTGCTGCGTTCCAAAAACACCTGGGGACCAAAGGTTCAAAGCACATTGTTAGGTCGTTAAGTAACTAGAATAAATATCGAGGCTGAAATCAGATAGTAGGTCTATTGTATCAGTGGGGATGTGGTGAGTCAACCCCTGGGTACGTTCCATTGATTCAATGGTCTATCCAAGTGGCAATTTGCGGCTGAATTCCACCCATTTTATTTAAACTCCCAACACAGTATGATTCCCACTCACTGCACTACTTTTGGAAAGTAACTCCATTAGGACTTAGTTACTCAAAAGAAGTTACCTTTTTAAAAAAACATTCCCCATTCCCATTCTTTGATCGACACCTAGCAGTGAAGTCAGACACAAAATGGACAGCGATGGAGTGTGATGGAACGAGATATCTGACCTAATTTTGACCAGATCTCTAATCTCTCTTCGAAAATTAATGCATCATTTGACAGTGGTTTCCTAGCAATAGGAATTCCACTTTCTTGCTGTCCTCGAGCTAATTATAGACACTGGCTTTGGAAGTAGTTCAGCCTCTCCTTTGAGGAAGAATTTGTCCATGGACTTTACTTTCACCAGATTTACTGCATTTTACCCCAGCACAAGCATATCTTCTAACTAGAGAAGGGCACGAAACAGAAATATAGCATTTCCTTTCATTTCCTTTCATATCAGTCTTCATTTCGTTTACTCAATTATTAAATTATTTTAATTAAATAATTATTAAATAATTAAATAATTAAATAAATTAAATTAAATTATTAAATTATTTCGTTAACTCAATTATTAAAAGAATTTTTGTCACAAAACAAAACAAAATGAAATGAAGCAAAACAATTCATAAGGTTATAAATAATGGGGAGCTTTCCTTTTTTTATTATTTAACAGGGAGGCCACTCCCCTTAATCAAAGACATTCCTTAAACCTTCCAATCAATTTGCTTTCAAGCAAAGAACCCTCGGTAAACAAGCTAGAAACCTAATGGCTAGCTGCTGCATGGAGAGATCAGAGAAGAGATAAGCTCAACAGCTAATTGGTGGTGAGAGGAGGAAGGGAAACATGTAAAAAAAATAACCTCCACAGTCCTACTTAATCAGGAAAGGAAATCATTCAGTTCAATAAATCAATCAACTTGCATACGCAGGCACAGCCAACGCAGGGGAGGGGAGGGAAAGTGGTCCTAAAACTGCCATGTCTGCAGCCAAGAGACAAGGCACAGCACCAGAGCTCAGCTCCTGCCTACCTTCAGGCTGAATCAAGATCAGTGATAAGCTAGCTCAAAAGCTGAGGTGCGGGGAGGGAAAGAAGGAAAACAAATCAATCAGTTTAAAAATAAACCTGCTGTTCTCAAGATGGCTAGATCAAGAGGCCTCTTACCACCAGGATGAATTGTTTCATTTCTGAAGGGGGAAAAAGTGTTTCTTTTCATTTCTTGAGGACACACTGTTTGCTGTTTCATTTTGTAACGTTTCGTAAGCTTACGAAATGACAAAACGGTGTATCATTTTTCATAAGGTGCCCATCCTTACCTCTAACCTCTGGTTGTATTTCCCCCTCCATTTTTTTTACTTATATCTGGCTGGGCATTGGATATCAGGCCACAGAGCCAGAGGTTGACATCCGGAACGAGCTGGGTCCTCTCTGAGACATATGGGGGAGAAAATGGGATGGCTGGGAGGGGGTTAGGACCCTGCTTCCGGGGGGGGGGGTAGACCTAAGCAAGGGGAGCCCCAGCCCTTAGCAAATCAAGGGTGCAATGAACCCAACATGTTTGAGAACTACTGTTTTCTGGAAAGGGAAGCTGGCTGAAAAGCCAGAGAGTTTGGCCCCTGGCTGCCGAGCTGGGAGATGTGATTCCTAACTGTGCTTCCTGGGAGAAAGTCAGCCTGGGTGGCCTTGGGCAAGCTGCACGGTGGCCACAGGGCGCACCCAGAAAAAGGGCATGGCCATCACCTTCTGAGTATTCCCTCCCTCAATTCCCCCTGAAAAATGGCTATCATGAATCTGATTCTGAATAGACTTGAAGGCACATGCAGAGGCCCTCAAAGTGACCTTCAGGAGAAAGTTTCTCCATCTAGCCATGGTCCTTTACCAGTTTGAGGGCTGTCTGGGAACTTCAGCATGGATTATCTGATGCTGACCACCTGGACACGCCTTTTGAGGAGCATACCTCCATCCTAAAAAGTCCACTGCAGTTCATAAGAATTTAAGAACATGACAACGTAAGAAGAGCCCTGCTGGATCAGGCCAAAGGCCCATCTAGTCCAGCTTCCTGTATCTCATAGTGGCCCCACCAGATGCGTCTGGGAGCGCATAAGACTAGATCTCTGTCTCCTGATACCACTCCCCTACATCTGGCCCTTGAAGTACCCTGGTTTTAAGCCTGGAGATTACACATCTCCATCATGGTTTGTAACCTATGATGGACTTTTCCTCCGGGAATCTGTCCAATCCCCTTTTGAAGGCATCCGGGCCTGATGCCGTCACCACATCCTGTGGCAGGGATTTCCACAGACTAACAACACACTGGGTTAAAAAAAATTCTTTTGTCTGTTCTCATTCTCCCAACTCTCAATTTGAGTGGATGTCCCCGAGTTCTGGTATTCTGTGAGAGGGAGAATAGTGTCCCTCTATCTACTTGACTCATGCCCTGCATTATTTTGTATGTCTCAGTCATATTCCCCCTCAGGTGCCTTTTTTCCAGACTAAAGAGCCCCAAATGTTTTAGCCTTTCCTCATAAGGGAGGGTGAAAAGAAGCCATAGTGACAAACAAATCAGTGGCTTAACAGTCAACACAACCACAACTTAACATGTTTAAATCTCCCCTTCTAATACTAACATAAACGGATGACATTCCAAAGCGCCTTGTAAGTTCATGTGATGTGTAAAGCTTGTTTCACTGTTCTATAATTCCCTGTGTCTGTCATTTGAGCACAGCTAAACAGGGCTATAGACCTAGACAGTTTGACAGCCTATAGGATACATTATATGATGGGGGAAATGCCATTTCTAGACTGCCTTGTAAATCATCAGGTGATTATGTCTTCATCGCTTCTTTTCCCCCATGAAACTGAGCCTCTAAAGCCCTCCATCATCTCCTCACTGCTGAGAGCCAAGGAGATCATGAAACCATAGAACGCACCCTTTCTCAACAGGCAGGGTTAGGCTCCTTATGGGCTGACAAATACCCCATTGGAAAGAGACTCAAACTACCTCTTTTGTGCAGCCCGTACCTATACCTGGAGGTAAATCAAGGGGAAAATGAGTCTGTTGGCCAATCAATAAAAGACCCACTCTTCTGCGGTTAACTCAAGCATGAAAAGAGCTATCTTAAAGCCTCCAATGGAGGTTTCAATCAGGAAGAGAATGCAGCCTTTTAAAACCAGAAGAATCAATAGGCTTACTAAGCAGTGCAGAGTTTGTCTTTCTTTTCCTCTTCTTCTCCTCTACTGATGAGTTCATTGCTCCCGTATCGACAGGCCAAAAGAAAGGAATGGGCTTTAAACATGTCATGTTTCATGAAAGTGACAGCCCCGGGTGATGTCACAGCCACAATGACTCACCAGAGCCACCTTCTCACACATAGATTTTTTCAGCAACACATCCTTGGGCTCCGGAATATGGCTTTGTCGAAGCAGTTGACTGTCATTGAACTCAGACCAGAGAGGTCTCCAAACCTATCTAGTGATGTTGAGGGTGGACTTTCTTTCCGCAACACAAGGATTCTGCCACTGAAGGCACAAGCAACTCCAGGTTAGCAGGGGGGTAGTGCATTCACTCTTGATTTCGGGCCAGATTTTATTATAAGAACAGAACCCCATCATTAAAGAGTTTCAGCACCCTGGAGATCTCCTTAATAGCCAATACAGTGGACCCTCATATAATAAACTGGTTGTATAATATAAAATCTGTACAACATAAAACATTCAGGAAACAAAGGAAATTTGCTTAACAGAATTGCCTATGGGGTGAATCCATACAACATAAAAATGGTCGTGATTAAGGCAGTGGTGTCCAAACTTCGTCCCTCCAGATGTTTTGGACCACAAAGCCCAGAATTCTAAGCCTGTACTGCCAATGATTTAATGACTGTGGGAGTTGTGGTCCAAAACATCTGGAGGGCCAGAGTTTGGACCCCACTGGATCTGGGATTACTCCATTTTCAATGCATTCCTAGGGGAAATTTGTATAAAGGAAAATTTGCTTAACAGAATTTCATTTGGAACAAATTAATCCCTTTATCCAAGGTACTGTATATGTAATAATTAGAGATGGGCACGACCAGAAAAAATTATGTTTCGAGTTGTCATTTTTCGGGACGGGTCCATTTCGGGTCGTTTCCGTTTGTCGTGAAATTTTTCAAAAATTTGTCATTTCGTTTTTCGTTTTTCGTTTCTACCCGCTTTTTGCGCGATTTTAAAGCATTTCTGGGGGCTGCCAGAGCTTTTTATGCCCTCTGTGGCTGCCAGACCTGCCCATTCTGCAACCTGGGCATGCTATTGGTTGAAGTTTTCCAAGAATTTACATGATCCCATCACATGGCTTGCCTCCATGTTGTGGCTGGAGTGGCTGGCGACATCCATTTTGTCATCCTTATCATGATGGGAGAAGACAAAACCAAACGTTTTAAGGACCCCAACCCCCTGGTAGGTAATAATTTCAAATAATTCTCGCATTATCGCTGCATTTTAATGGATGCCCAGGGCGTTTTAATACCCAAGAAATCAATATTAGGCATCTGGGAGCCATTTTGGGTCAATGTCCCCAACTCCCCTTAAAGGAAAAAAAAATACAGTGATCTGAGAAAAGACATAAATGCACGTTTTAAGGAACCCCCCAGCCCCCTGGTAGGTATTATCAGACAGTATAAATAATTATCGCTGCATTTTATGGATGTTCTTCTAGGGACATTCTGCACTGTGCCGGTTGCCCAAGGCCGCCTAGGCTGGCTCTGGTCATGTGAGACACAGTGGGACTTCAAAGTCTCAATCTCTGGCTCCTCAGCCAGGTATCTTATCCACTGAGCTCATTACAGGTCAAGAATACAAAGGGATGTGGCGGAAATAAGATTCATATGCATGATGGACACACACAAGAGGGGATTAAACATAAGCCAGGGTTTCTAGAGTCATTATCAAATGTAATATTACCATATTGCCACTTTTTTAATGGACTCTAAGGTAAAAACTCTACCTTGCCATTTTTTCATGGACTCTACGGTAAAAACTCAATTCTCTCTCTGCACACATCTTTGCCCTCTCTGATCTGATCTGGTTTCTGTCTCTTGAGGAATTTACCTCTGGGCCATAATACCACACTTAATCAAATCAACAGATCCTGGCCTCCGAGCCATAAAACTATCCTTTACCGCTCTATAGACCCTGGCCCAATCTTCCCATCATTTTTACAAATCAACTCTCCCTCCTCTTCTTCCCCCTCCTCCTCTCCCTACTCCCCTATTCACCCTCTAACTCTATATACTACAGCCAATGAATATCTGGTATGAAACGTATATCCCATCCCATATTATATTGCACACCTCATTCTGCTGCTATATGTCTGAAGAAGTAGACGTGTAGTCCACGAAACGTTACATTAAAATATGAAAGTTAGTCTTTAAGGTGCCACATGTTTAGTGTCTTCTGTTTTGTTTTTTTGTTTTCTTAGATTTGTGCCTGAGCTACCTACGGAGCAGATTTGCTACTCCTGAGAAATCAAGGAGAAACCCCTCATCCTCAGAATAATGCTTCCTCCAGAGACACAAGAACAAGAACTGGACAAAAATTATTCAACATACATTATTTGTTTCTTCAGTATCTATGGAGAGGGTTATGTGTGCTTAGACTAACTTTTAATTCTCTGTGCCTTCTTTGGTCTTTGTGGGGGTGAATGCGTGATCCTAGGTCTTTTCTTTTAAAAGACTCCTGCCCTGTATCAGCTCCAAGGCATGCAGGCTGGACTCTCTCTCTCTCTCTCTCTCTCTCTCTCTCTCTCTCTCTCTCCATTGTATTACAAATAGCTTTAGAATTTGCCTGATGCAAGTGGGTAAGACTTTGCCATCTGGCTAGGATCTGGACACCAGACTTGGGGACTGGAACACCTTCCTTACCATCTGAGGCTGCAACGGCTGGGCCTCTTCGCTCTTGAATGACGGCACCTAACAGGTGACCTGGTTGAAGTTCATAAAATCATACACGGTGTGGACAAAGTAGATAAGGAAAAGCTGTTTTCCCTATCGCACAACACTGGAACTAGGGGGCATTCAATGAAACTTTTGGGCGCTAGATCTCAAACAAATAAGAGGAAGTACTTTTTTCACCCACTGGTCTGTGGAACATCCTGCCAGAATATGTGGTGACAGCTGTCAACCTCAACAACTGTAAGAAAGGATTGGACAAGTTTATGGAAAACAGGAGTATTAATAGCTATTATTATGGATGCCTAAGAACAACCTCCAGGTTGGAGAGATAGGCAGGATATATCTCAATGCCATTTGCAGGGAATTGTAAGCAGGGGAAGACATCTGCTTGGGAATACCCTGAAGCCAATGGTGAGCCGCAGTGTGAGACAGAATGCTGGACTGGATGGGCTGTGGCCTGTTCCAGCAAGGCTGTTCTTATGCCAACAAAATGGAGCAAGTTCAGAGGAAGGCACCGCAGATGATCAGGGGAGTGGAAACCAAGGCAAAGGAGGAAAGTCTGAAAGGACGTGTTTTGCCTTGAGAACAGAAGAATGAGGAGAGAGAGAGCAGAACACTTTCCAACTAATTGAAAGGTAGCCCCACAGAAGAGGGGCAGGCTCTGTTCTCCATCATCGCAGAGAGCAGGACACATCACAGTGGGCTCAATGGAAGCCAGTTTTTGGCTGAATGTCAGGAAAAAAACTCTTAACTCTATGAGCAGTACAACAATGGAACCAAATGCCCTTGGGAGGTGGGGAGTCTTCTAACCCTGGAGGCCTTCGACAGAAAAAATGGCACTACTATCTCTCAGATCTGCTTAGATTTGAGCAGGGATTGAACCTGAGAACATTTAGAGGCACCTTCCAATGGCGTGTGATGCTAATCCATTCTTTTATGCCCCTGTCTCTTCATCAACAAAATGTGAAGATTTTTTTTCCTGCCCCATGTTCATTTCTCCATGGAGCTCCTTTGCCAAACAGCTGATCTTGGCAAATTTAAAGACTAATTATGTCAATTAGGCAAAACACCTGTGCCGACTCCTGCCAGCTCTTAATCATCCTCCCAGCCAGGCAGCCCTTGCTATGCAGGCATTTATTTTCTTCTTCCACCCAACCAGGGAAGGGAAGGGGGAACGTGTGACAGATGACTCCCACAGCGCCTATTAATAACATTAATATCATACCTGGACACTGATGCATCATCTTCAGCCACCCCTTCTCGTTCTGAAACAGACGCTTCCCTTTGTTGCGCGTGACTTGAGTGTTGGAACTAAATCAACAAGGACCACGGTGATACCTGGGTTTCCTTCATATTTAAATTTCCTGCGTATCTTTTTCGGGAGTGGTCACATGGTTTTTAATGTGCAGTTGTTATCCTCTCCTCTGCATCGTACCTTCCTATTCTGGTTCTGTCCTAACCTGTGTACTACACATTTTGTCCTACTTTCCAACTCCAGTTTCCAAGGCTCCGTCTTTTAAGCCAGGTAGAAAGGGGGAGAAACTGAATTTACTGCATATTTTCAGTGTCCTGTCATTGCAACAGAAGCAAACAAGTAAGCATTTTCGAGCGAAATTTCTAAATCCAGCCCCTGGCAGTGGTTTAGAAAACTTCGCTGAAACTGCTGTTTGAGGGGCATGGTCGACCAGGAGCAGAATTTGCTTCTCTTTCTGGTTAGCACGCGATCTTTTACTCCGTAGTTCACCAGCGGGAAACTACGCAGAAAACACAGGTATGACCGCGGTCAAGGAGTCAGGCTGTGCCTTAAACATGAAGCTTATGTGAAATATTGCGGCACTCTTGAAATAGTTGTAAAGTTGTCCTTCAGAGGAGGAGAAGGAACAATCAAGTGCAGGACACATAATAATGGATTCAAGCTATGGATTCCATATGAATATCAGGAAAATCTCTTAACTGTTAGAGCAGTATGACAATGGAACCCATTATTTTTTTCAAGATGACAAAGAACACCCAAACTGGAAGCCTTCAAGAGAAATTTAGACAACCACCTGTCAGTTCAGCTTTGATTTAACTCCTGCCTTGAGTAAGGGGATGGTTTTCTAAGCCTTTTCCAACTCAGTTATTCTATGATATTTCAGATCCAATAAACCACCATACATGGTGCAGTAAACAAATAGTTGGTCATGATAACATGGTGTGCATATGTGTGTGTGCATTCTTATCACACCGGTGGCCCCAACCAAATCCATAGGACATAACTAGGTCACATAATAACGTAAGATCATTCAGCCACTCAAACAAAATGATCCAATCATTTTAGCCACCTATGGTCCCCACCATCTGATTCAGGGAGTGTATTTAGAATTTGCCCTTTTCAGGGTAGAGAGAACAAGAGAGGTCAAAAGTTATTTTTAAATCCATCTGATTTAACTTGTGTTATAGAATCATAGAAACATAGAGTTGGAAGAGACCTCGAGGGCCATCCAGTCCAACCCCCCTGCCATGCAGGAACCCCATCACAATATTTCTGAGTCGTGGCCACCCAGCCTCTGCTTAAAAACCTCCAAAGAAGGAGACTCCACCACCTTCCTTTGGGGCAGCATATTCTACTGCCGAACAGCTCTAACTGTCATGAAGTTCTTCCTAATGTTCAAATGGAATCTCTTTTCCTGTAGTTTGAAACCATTGCCCCGAGGCCTAGTCTCTGAAGCCATTAAAAACAAACCTGTTCTCTCTTCAATATGACATCCTTTCAAATATTTACAGTAAACCTAGCTACCATATCCCCCACCCTCAGCCTTCTTTTTGAATGGCTAAACATTCCCCGTTCCCTAAGCCATCCCTCATAAGACATTTCCTCCAGACCCTCAACCATCTTGGTCGCCCTCCTCTGCACTCGCTCGAGGTTGGAGACAGACTGATTTCAAAATCTGCTGTGCATTGATCCAAAACCACACCTGTCCATTTTGCTTTGTCACCAGCTTCATGCAAAACAGTTTGAACGAGGCCCAAGCAATTAGAAATTCAAGATTGGTCTCCATTCAATGGGCATCCCTAAAGCTTACATCTCTGGAGTCAAAGGACTTCATGTGTGATGAGGGCTCAACTTTCCCAGTCCAGTCAGACAGCTGGATTGTCACTCACCACTCAGGGAGCCTCTTACTCTGCTATGCAGGCAATCAGACCCCATCGAGTAATGATGTGAATCAGGACGAACATATATTGCAGATTAAAGCAACCCGTGTAGGTGAACAAGAAAACATTTCTGCATATTTGGAAGTTGAACCATGGCAACTGGACTTCTTTTCTTGTGTGAGCAAAATGTTTTGTGACTCATCTAAGCAGCTTCATCAGTCCATTTGTTCTCTCCAAGACAATGGACTGCCAAAGCTGCTTGGATGAGTAGTGAAACCTTTCGATCTCACAAGCAGAGAAGTCCAGTTGCCATGACCCAAACCTCCTGATAACCTCACCTGGATGACTGAGAATCTTCACAGACATTTCTGTGCATGGCAAAAAGCAGAGAACTTTGACTGGAAACTATATGACTCTAGGCAGTGAAGGAGCTTAGGGCTACTGGGCAAGCACTCCTGGACCATCCAGTTTCCACACTGGCTTACCATTTGGAAGGGTTGTTGCTCCTTACATTTTCTACGAATTCAAAAGTGGATCCCGGACGTGTGATTTCTAGCCGTTGATAACTGTGTGTCAGAATGCATCAGTTGCACAGGATATTCTTATCTGCTGCAGCAGGGCTTGTGTTCCACTTGAAGGAACCGTATGTTCAGAAATGAATGAAGATGAGGCAACTCGTCGGGACCTCTTAATCTGGTTGATTGAATATTACGGTTTGCGGAATTCATCTGGCCGAATTCAGTGCGGCCGTAAACAAAGGAGAAATTGGCTTCTTAAGCTGAGTGAGGCCGCTTCTTCCTTCCTGTGTCTTCTTTTCCACATGGTCAGATCAAAAATCAACTACTTTCCCATCAGATTCCGTTTTTTTTTTTTTTTAAAGACAAATCTGGGTAATGGATGAACGAGAAGAAGGATTACGAAGCTCTGAAGGCATTTGCTGTGCAAAGCAGGGGGGTGGGCTCACTTTATGGCATGATGCTCCAGACTCCTTACGGTCAAAGAAATATAGAATGGGGCAGTTTGAAGGGCACCCAAGGGTCATCTAGTCCAACCCAACCAATGCAGGACACCCATGCTTACCAAGAGAGTAAGTCTGCCCAATTAAGGTTTTCACAAGTGAAAGAAACTGTACCAAAGGGAGATAAAAATATGCGAAATCCAGCTTCACAAAAAGCAGAAAGGGACAGATCCAGTACATCTGGACAGAGAGGGACTCCAGAGATCATCTGTTTTGCTTGTGGCCAGGCTGGTCACCATTCAACTCAATGTGTTAAGGCCCAAAAAACACTCCCTAAACCATCTATGACTCAACTACAGCCTAAACAAAGTTCTGGTCCGTCAGCAAAACCTCCAACCATTGTGCCTAGAGTACAAACCATTTCGGGGACTATAGACTTTGAGCCATTGACTGGAGGGCCTTCATATAAAACTGTGGAGCATGGGACACCATTGCTTACTGTTCAGGCACCAGGAAATCCCCTGAATCTTCCTGAAGGCGGGAGATCTCAGACACACCCGACATCACAGGCTTCAACCATCCATCCATCCTCCAAGGCAATTTGTCCCACTGTTCAGCAGAGTATTAAATAAGTCCTCAAATATCCAGATGAGAGAGACGGCCACCAATCTGATATCTGTGCCTCCCTTATTCCCTCCTTTGCTGCAGTATTTCCTCCATCTCTGTGACAATATAACTTATGGTTCCTTTAATTTTGTTTTGCTTCTCTACTGTGGAAGAATTTGTGTGTGTATGTATTTTGCCCATCAGGGTGGACTATTCTTCAACTAATCTACAAGGCTCCCGTATGACTCAATTTACATTTGCTTGTGAGACAGAGAGGATCTAAGTAACTCCCAGTCATGCCTAGTTATTAAAATACCTTGGAAAGGACAAATGGAGCATAGGCAGGGAGGGACATCTCCATCACTGAACACCTTGGTTGATGGAGTCTAATGCAGAGGAGTTGACCACATACATCCCCGGAATCATAGTATTACATTGAAGGATCCCATTATGCCATCAGGTTCAACTCCCTGCTCAATTAAGGGAGCCAAATTGGAGCAGATCTGACAGATGGTGGCCCCATCTTTTCTTGAAGGCTTCCAACGCTGAAGCGCTCACCACCTCCCAAGGTCATGGGTTCCATTGTTGTGCTGCTTTAACAGTTAAGAAGTTTTTTCTGATGTTCAGCCAAAATCTAGCTTCCTGTTGTTTGGCACTCTGGGAAGAATTGTGAATGGACCTTGCCCCTCCTCTGTAGGACAATCTTTCAACTATTTCAAGAGTGCTATCCTATCTCCCCTCGTGACTCCCTATGACTGTTGAGTCCTGGATGGGAGGTTCCTAACAGGCAAGGTTTTAATGGCTGTATAAAGTTTGCACAAACAAAATCCTTATTTTTCAAACGAAAGGAATGAGCTCAAACAAAAGCCTGAAAGCAGAGGTCATGAACAAGCTGCTCTGTCCTCCACGGTCACCTGCCGTTCACCCCTTTAACAGGTTTTCATCAACTTTGATTTTAATTGGATGTGCCCTGATCTTTCCGCCACTAGAGCCTTGGTCTCATCAGCCGGCTCTCGGTGGGATTTCAGGAATGTCAACATACCGAAAGGCTCTGCTTTGACAAGGACAAAGGAAGGTAAGCGTCCTTGGGAGCACATATGTAAAACACTGATGTGCAAAGCTAGCCTTCATCTCGGTCTCCTCTGGAGTCTTTGATTTGTTTCTGTTGGAAAGCAAATTAGGAAGAGCTATGAAGATCAAAAAGCCTGTCATCCTTTATTAAACCACGGGAACGCTCTTACGTTAATCCGGCAAATCACAGCATCGGTGGCACAGCTTGACGTGGGGCTGATGTGGCATCACAGGTAGCATACAAGAATTAAAAACTTGGGTCACCCGTGAGCCTTGACGTTCACTTCTGCCTTTCCAACAGGAATTTCTCTCTGTGCCTGATCGGCCCATGAGGGTCACTCACTTCCTATTCTTGTTAAGCCCATCCTTGGAGGAAAACTGACACAGGGACAAAGATGGTGCATGCTTTGATGCAGAAGAGAGTGGAAGTTCATTTACCCAATACAATGAACACGCCACATATTCAGATGGTTGATATGTTCCTTTTTTTAAAAAAAGGAACCCTACTTAGATCAGGAAACAGTTTCTAGGGAGGCTGTGAACCTAACGTTAACCCTAACCCGGATCTTGCCTTCACCCCAAGACAAGGATGAAGCTGCAACAGACTGAGATGGACTCCACCACCCCCAATAATGACCATGGGTGTGAACATCTCCACCTGGGATGGCAGGGCGGTCCTTGGATGGATGGGGCGAGACCTCATTTAGCTGCTTTCAAGTTTAGAATAAGTTCATTGATAGTGAAAGTGGGAGTGGCAAGTCCAACCCTCTGCTCGGTGAAAGGACCCAAATCAAAGCATATCTGATTGGGGGTTGCTCAGTTTTCTCTTGAATGCCTCCAGTGTTGGAGCCCTCACCACCTTTTGAGGTCATGGGTCCCACTGCCATACTGCTCAAACAGTTAGGATGTTGTTCCCAGATATTCAGCCTAAATCTGGCTTCTGGCCACTCAAATCCATTATTACATGTTCTGGGATGACCAAAAAGAGATCCCAATTCCTGCATGGCAGGGGGTTGGACTGGATGGCCCTTGAGGTCTCTTCCAACTCTAGGATTCTAGGATTCTCAGATTCTATGCTATAGAACAACCTTTCCAATTTCTGATAATTGCTCTCCAATCTCTCCTCCACCTTCTCTCCCAAAGGTTAAACATGACAAGTTCTTTCTTGTTTGTTTTAAAGATGATCTCCAATTTGGATAATTTAATGAGGGAGCAGAAATAGCTGGCCAAAACAAACAAAGCAGAGATCTTCAGTCTTGTTCGACACAGCGTTCCTACCTGGAGTCCTGTGTCCAGTTCTGTACGCCTCAATTTAAAAAGGATGTTGACAACCTTGAGTGGGTGCAGAGGAGGGCGACCAGGATGGTTGAGGGTCTGGAAGAAATGTCTTATGAGGAGCGGCTTAGGGAACTGGGAACGTTTAGCCTTTCAAAATCAAGGCTGAGAGGGGCTATGATAGCTATGTTTAAATATTTGAAAGGGTGTCATATTGAAGAGGGAACAGGTTCGTTTTCCATGGCTTCAGAGACTAGGACTCGGGGCAATGGTTTCAAACTACAGGAAAAGAGATTCCATTCAAACATTAGGAAGAACTTCATGACCGTTAGAGCTGTTTGGCAGTGGAATATGCTGCCAATACAAAGGGTTGGTGGAGTCTCCTCCTTTGGAGGTTTTTAAGCAGAGGCTGGATGTCCATCTGTCGGAAATAATGTGATAGGGTTCCTGCATGGCAGGGGGTTGGACTGGATGGCCCTGGAGGTCTCTTCCAACTTTAGGATTCTAGGATTCTATGCTATAGAACAACCTTTCCAATTTCTGAGAATAGCTCTCTAATCTCTCTTCCACCTTCTCTCCCCAAGGTTAAACATGACAAGTTTTTTCTTGTTTGTTTTAATGATGATCTCCAATTTGGATAACTTAATGAGGGACGGAGCAGAAATAGCTGGCCACTTTTTAGGAAAACAAAACAGAGACTTACAGTCTTGTTCAACACCACATTCCTACCTTTCTCCAGTTATTTGTCCAGCTTTAGGCATGAGAAGACCAGCCTTACTGGAAAGGACAATAATCCAAGGAAAAGTTGAAAGCCGCAGGAAATGGTGAAGACTCAATATGAGATGGGTTGCACCTCCTCAGGAAGCCATAGGTTTGGGTGTGCTAGAGCTGGACTTGAGAGACCCCTGATTGGAAGCAACTGGTCAGTATTCAAAAGCATTTAACTTGCTTATGGAACTCCTTGCCACAGGATGAGCTGTTGGCACCTGGCCTAGATGCCTTTAAAAGGGGGATTGGAACTACTTCTTGAAGAAATGTCTATCCCAAACGATAAGCCATCATGGGGATCTGTGTTCTCTCCAGGCTTAAATGGAGGGTACCTCAAAATACCAGATGCAGGAGACCGGGATCCAATTGTCTCATGGGCTTCCAGAGGCATCTGGTGGGTCCATTGGGAGATACCGGAAATGGGACTAAATTGGCCTTTGGCCTGATCCACTAGGGACCTTCTTATGTTCTTAACAACGACAGGCCATCCTGTTGGGAAGCTGACCTTTGCACACCCCGGCATGTGGATGATGGTAGCAGCAGGGTGGTCAAATAATAAAGAAATGTGGGCAGATTTGTGCTGGAGGCAACCAGAATGCACGGGCTTTCATTGTGTCACAGTTTAAGCAGCAATTCCCTCGGAGGTGCTTTCTATTCCATGCTGATTGATGGCCCTTGTATTTGGGAAGCGACTTAGAGGACTTTATTGTGCATTCATCCATGTCCTTTCCTTTATGCCCCATCCAAAGAAAGCACCTTGAATTTGCCACAGATGAGCAGAACTGTCAATGACGGACATTTTGGAGGTCCCTCACTCCCAGCGTCGCCATGGTAACTTGACAGCCCCAGATATTTCTTCACCTCTGCCCATCTTCCAAGAAGGGTGCACCGCTCGTAGTGCTTCCATTTAAGCAATACGCATTTCTGCCTTCCTTCTCAAGGAAGGGGCATTTTATTCTTGAAGAAGGCCCACAATTGATGAAGTGCTTTCAACTTGCTAGATTGTGGGTGTATGTTTTTCCCCACAACCTACATTTTTTGATACTTGAGGTACTTCAGGTCATGTCCACTGAGCTCCTTCCTTCTCAGTTTCTCACTACAAAAAAAAAAAAAACAGGGGTCCCACGGATTTCGCCACGAATTTCTTAACAGGAGTTCAAGAGGGACAGACGAAATCAATTTGCCGCCACTCAAATTATGGCTTTGCATGGTAAACGGGGGGGGGGGGGAGCGAGCAACACCGCTCAGAAGCAACTTTCTAACAGCAACGATTTCAATATTCACATCTTACTTCCGCAGCCTTGTTTCCCTGTCTTATGCAAAAGCGACGGTTTTCGCATTTGCATGTTAAGTGGATGCAATTCCTTCTGAACTCTCTCCTCACTTTTCTTGTTCATGTCCGTGAATAATTACTGAAAGAGCAGGTACCCGGTCAGTACTCCGGGATTTCCGAGCACAGAAGTGCTGCCACAAAACAATCACTGCTGAACATTGTTTTTCTTCCAAAAAGTATAACCTCACCACGAACAATCTACTTTTGAGATGTCAGAAGAATAAGCAAATCAATGTCCTAAATCCTCATATAGAATCGTCATACGGTTGGAAGAGACCCTGGAGGACTTCTCGTCGAACCCACTGCTCAAGGCAGGAGACTTCATACCACCCCAGGCAGATGGCTGTCAAATCCCTTCTTAAAATTTCTCCTAAACTAACTTTTCCTACTCTACCTAACTGAGGTGAACTCCACTGCTCCAAGCGATCCTAAGCATAATCATGGCTTCTCTCTGTCCTGTCACATGACATACCTGACCACTGGTAGCTAACCATGCCCCACGCTGCTAGCTTGTTGTGATTATTTTCTACATACCTTAGATAAGACCTTAGATAAGATCTATTACAAGGCCAAAATGTGCACTTCATATTCATCTTAACAACTCACAACATGTCCCATCATGTTTATTTCCATACATATGAACATAAGAACATAAGAAGAGCCATGCTGGATCAGGCCAAAGGCCAATCTAGTCCAGGTTCCTGTATCTCACAGTGGCCCCACCAAATACCTCTGGGAGCACACTAGATCTCTGTCTCCTGATACCACTCCCCTGCATCTGGTCCTTGAAGGACCCTTGTATTAAGCCTGGAGATTACACACATCTCCATCATGGTTTGTAACCTGTGATGGGCTTTTCCTCCAGGAATCTGTCCAATCCCCTTTTGAAGGCATCCAGGCCAGATGCCACCATCACCTCCTGTGGCAGGGAGTTCCACAGACTAACAACGCTCTGGGTAAAAGCAAAATTTTCTTTTGTCTGTTCTCACTCTCCCAGACCTCAATTTGAGTGCACGTCCCCTAATTCTGGTATTTCGTGAGAGGGAGAAGAGTGTCCCTCTATCCACTTTACTGTTAGAGTAGTACAACAATGGAACCCATGAACTCGGGGGAGGGGGGGCTGACCACTTCAATCCTGGAGGCCTGTAAAAGAATACTGGGCAACTATCTGTCATCTGCTTTACTTATGACTTCTGCATAGAACAGGGGTTTGGACTTGGTAGCCCCAGAGGCCCTTTCCCCCACTCTGTGATTCTGATTCTATGCATTCATTCACCTTGAAATAACCAGCTCTGCACCCCACTGCATGCAAAGAGGTGGCTCTGCCTTCATCAAAATAGATGCTTAGGGAAATGAACCTGTTCCACAACATGTCAACAGTTCCAAATGAGCATTTGCTTATTGCCGAGCCTGGAACAGAAGGTAACACCCAACCTATCGCTGAACGTGGAAATTAGGTCACACTTTGGGGGAGTTTTTTGTGTGTCTGTCTTTTGAAAAAGCAAAAAGAAGATCGCAAGCACACGAAGGAGAGAGAGGGAGGGAGTATGTCATTCATTCAACTCAGTGGCCCCTAACTCCTGGTGTGAAAGAGAATGGTGAGGAATTTGCAGGCACCTTTTGATGCCCTCCTTGTCGTGGTGTGAATAATGTTTTGTGCAAAACGTCCACATTTGCATAGTAGTGTGCAATGGCCATGAGCAGTGCCCTCTGGATAGGACAGAGGCAGCATCTGGTTTGTTTCAGCATTGCTGAAGAATCTGAAGCCTCGGATGGGTTTCTCGCATCTTTCCACCACCACCACCACCCACCACAACTAGTCAGTCGTTCTTTGTTTGCGATGTGAGCAAACAGGATTCGGTCAAGGGCAAAAAGAGATGTTGGCATGTAGGTAAAAGGAATACCTATGTAGAAAGGGAGAGAGTCTTATGCATGTCAGTGCATAAACAAAATGGGAAGATAATGGTATTCAAGGTGAGAGAAAATGAGACTTCCCATTTGGTGTTGTTCCAGAGCTCTGGACTAGAAAATAATGACTACAAAGTGTCAGACAAACAGCTTTTGGCTAAGGTTTATGGCCACAATCCAGCCAATGCTTTCTGTGAGCATAAGGACACTCATGGAAGCAATCATCGTGTTTTCTGTGTTTCCAGAGGAAAGCACGATACCTGAAGGAATGCCAGGAAAAGAGTTGGCATCACTTCCTCTGTCGCCCATGTGCCATCCACAACATTCTACCTTTTGAGAACATTTCTGGACTGCCAATCTCCTCAAGAGAAACAGGGCAAACTGTAAGTCCAGTAGCAAGTAGTTACTGATAAGAATCATAGAATCACAGAGTTGGAAGAGACCTCAAGGACCATCCAGTCCAACCCCCTGCCGTGCAAGAACCCCTGTCACAGTATTTCCAACAAGCAAGCTGGGTGGACACGGTAGGCCTTCAGTTCTGTTGTCAAAGCATGGGGTACAATTTGGTGGTCAACCGTCCCATGGACGCCCTAACCCAACCCAGTCCACTCAGCATTTGTGCTCCTCCGAGTTTCCAGGGGCTTATAGTCTTTAGCAGAAATTGTTCCAAAATACAGTATCAAAACTGGCCAGTAGGAAGGACTAGAGAGTATTTCTATTCTGTTTTCCAATGGGGATGGGGGAAAAGAAATGAATAGGACTTCAAGGAGTCTCGTCCAATGATGAGAATGGCTTCTGCCAATCTAGCCCAGATCATACAAGAAAACGAGAAGAGGAGGGGGAGATGTTATGAATATTTGAGGGCAGTGGTCACTTTAAAAAGCAAAGAGAGAAGGAGAAAATTAGATTCTAGCATCGTAAAAAGAGAACCTCGATGTGCAGCCTTTCATCTGACGAATAGGCAGTCGTAGTAGTATTAACTGAAAAAGTTTTTCAAAAGAAAGCGAATGAGCAAATGCCAGCGATTCTGTGGCACGAGAAGTCCCTCACTTCACACGGGGGTGAAAAGACAACTATTAAAAATGCAGAGAACAGCTGTTATAACCTGGTAGCTTTTCACAGGGACCTCCCGAGTGGGTACTCTTTACAGCTGCTATCTCAGCATTTCCAGGACGTGGAGGGGCTGAACTGCAGCAGCCAAAAAAGAATGGGGAAAAGTGTCCATCAAGGAGTGTGTTTGGCAGCAGGCAGGTCCAGAACGTTGGACTCATACAGAGACACTGTAGGCAGCCTCCTCTGTGAATTAGGATGTGGTTTTTCAAGCCATTACAAAACATCTTTGTTCCTCCATGCCACACAGGCATAGACTAGTATTTTTTCACCCAGCGCGTTGTTAATCTGTGGAACTCCCTGCCACAGGAAGTGGAGATGGCACCTGGCCTGGATGCCTTCAAAAGGGGATTGGACAGATTCCTGGAGGAAAAGTCCATAACAGGTTACAAACTACGATGGAGATGTGTCATCTCTAGGCTTAAAACCAGGGGCCTTCAAGGGCGAGATGCAGTGGAGTCATATCAGGAGACAGATATCAAGTTTCGCACGCTCCCAAACGCATCTGGTGGGGCCACTGTGAGATACAGGAAGCTGGACTAGATGGGCCTTTGGCCTGATTCAGCAGAGCTCTTCTTAGGTTCTTAGGTTCTAAACAACGTGTAATGCCATGTGTTGAGGCCATGGTGATGCATTCTGTATTATTAATTAAGGTGAAATCTCATAACATTTCATAAAAGCGTACGGCATGCTTCCAAATCTTTGTCATTCTGGGTTTTTTTTTTTTTTTTTAGAAAAAATGTCGAGCCGTTCTATTGCTTACCTCTAAGCTGCCAAGAAAGACCCTGGCATGAGAAAGACCCTTTCTAGTTTATCCCCGATGATATACTAGTGTTTTCTCAGTATTAATGTGTGTGGGTGGAACTGGTGCCTTGACTTCAAACACGCATGGAAATACGTTGCTATTAGCAACAGAGCTCCAGAAGGCCTGCTTCGTGTTGTTGGGAGCAGACGCCCCTCCCCAAAAGGTGCTTTGGCAGCAGAAATGGTTCAAAACTGGAAGTTGGCATGTAGGAAACAGGCGCATGAACCGTTCCCCCCATCCACGAAAACCACACCAAGTAGAGGAGCCACCCAAGAGGTGTGCCCACAACATGTGGGGCACAGCCGCTTCGTCTGATCCTTGATCCATCTTGTCAACTGTGACGGCCCCCAGATCCTCCTGGGTGTAAGTCAAAACTTCTTCCTACCTCAAGCCAAAGCTCAGAATGCTACTTGAAAAACAAAAGCAACTCACTTCTCAGGAAGCAAGCAGAAAATGTCGATTAAGGGTATTTTTACACAACCCCTAAACTCCGCCGCAAATGGCTGCCAGCTCAGGAACTTACAATTGTTTCCCCACCAGCTCCGGAGTTTGCAGGAAATTAAGTGCGGCCATGCCCACCTAAGCGCGTCCCAGCGCACTTTTCATGTACCTGCTCTTGGAGGGTGAAAATCTCCAGATCCGGATGTAATCTGGTGAGTGCCCAGCTCTCCTCGCTTCTGTTTGGTTTTTTTGCCTCCCACCCCTTTAAGAGAAGGAATCAGGACAATGACGGGGCGGCTTTGGAGGTGAGCCTGCATTTTTCCTCTCTTTTTTTCTCCCTCCCCTCACGCAGACAGGAGCAAGGAAGTGCGGAGGGGTGGGGACGCAGGAAGAGCAACGAACCCCCAAGATCTCTGGTCCGAATGTAAGTGGCCAGCGGATCTTAGGGGTCGTGTGAAAAGGCCCTAAGCCACTAGCCACATAACTCTTTCTATTGTGCAATATCATGCTGTATTACTTTTAAATTCATTAGGGCAGGAAAATACAGGTGGGAAACTCTATGGTTCCATCTACTGGCCAGTTTCGATAATGCACCTTGGAAATGCTTCTATAAATGCAACACCATAGATTAAAAACAAACATTTTCCTTGCCAGTTGGCATTCAGCGGTACAAAAGAAAATAATCAAAAATGCCTTAAAATATTCTTTGAAAGCAACATTTGAAAGGAATTAGATGCTCATTGTGCCTAAATTAACATTTCAACTCATAATTATTCATTGACACACTTCCCAAACTGTAACAAGTTACAAAGAACTATATTAGTTTTAACTAGCTATTTACAAACAGTGAGCCTAGATGGAAAAGCTAGGAATTGAGCCTCAAGTTTCTACAAGCAAAGC
Source organism: Phrynocephalus versicolor (assembly GCA_023846285.1). Classification (NCBI taxonomy): domain Eukaryota; kingdom Metazoa; phylum Chordata; class Lepidosauria; order Squamata; family Agamidae; genus Phrynocephalus; species Phrynocephalus versicolor. Next base: position 284,200 of record JAHTLZ010003423.1, on the reverse strand, counting down.
AGATACTATTTCACTGAGTATGCTGCCATGGAGGGTGGTGGAGTCTCCTTTTTTGGAGGTTTTTAAGCAGAGGCTGGATGGCCATCTGTTGGAAATATTGTGATGGGGTTCCTGCATGACAGGAGGTTGGACTAGATGGCCCTTGAGTCTAGTCTAATCAACTCTAAGATTCTATGAACTACAGCAGCTGGTCCTTATGTCTCAGATCTACCCACGTTGGGAAATCCATAAATTTTTAAGCTTGCTATCCGGTTCAGAAAATGAAATGTGTTTCCCCAAATGCACCCAACTGAAAAAAAAATCCCTGGAGTGGTGAAGGAATACACACAAACAGTCTTTAGGACAGGCATGTCCAAACTTCAGCCCTCCATATGTTTTGGACCACAACTCCCACAGTCCTTTGCCGTTGGAAATACAGGCTTGGAATTCTGGGAGTTGTGGTCCAAAACATCAGGAGGGCTGAAGTTTGGACATGCCTGCTTTAGGAGAAGGATAAAAACATACGGAACTGCATGCATTTCAAAAATGCCAACACACACCTTAAGACAGCCATTATAAAGAAGACACAAGCAAACAGGATCAAAGCTTAGTGCAGGGAAAAGAATCTAACGTGGAATCGACCAGAAAGAGGTGGAACTCCACAAACACACACACACACACACACACACACACACACACACACACAAAGGAGGGAGAGATTTGCAGGCTTCACAGATTTACACGCCATTAGGCTGGGCGCTCTCCTTCAGATCTGCATTGCAACCGTATTTAATAATAATAATAATAATAATAATAATAATAATAATAATAATAATAATAATAATAATAATAATAACAATAATAACAACTTTATTTTTATGCCGCCTTTCTCCCCAAAGGGACCCAAGGCGGCTTACAACAGATTCAAAAAAGTACAATAAAACCAATACAATGTAAAAAAAACAACAACACAATACCAATAAGATACTATAAAAAATACTATACAATATAATACAATAAAAACAAGATTAAAAACAGTAGCTGCAGCAGAGTTTAAAAAGCTCCCCAGCCAATAAGACTAAAAAACCAAAAACAAAATAAAAAAACAAAACTAAGATGTTATAAAAATCTGTAAAGGCTGGAGGCTCAGAAGGCTTGCCTAAATAAGTAAGTCTTAAGACCTCGCTTGAATATTTCAAGGGAGGAGGCAGTTCTTAACTCAACGGGGAGGGAGTTCCATAGAATCGGTGACACTACTGAGAAGGCCCTATTTCTTGCCGCCGCCCCTCACACTTCCTTGGGTGGCGGTACTTGTAGAAGGGCCTTTAGGGATAGGTATGAAGAATCATGGAATCATAAGATAATGGATTTGGAAGGGGACTGGGTGGCCATGAAGTCCAATCCCCTGCTCACAGAAAAAAAATCCCATTGTCTTTTCAATGCCTTTAGTGTGGGGATGCTCACCATTTCCAGAGGCCATGGGGTCCCACCATAATTAACCGTGGGTTTTTTAAGCCAAGACATAGCACCAAAATAAGAAAGAAATCTGCAGGGCAAGAGTCAAAGGCAGGAGGATCATAAGAACATAAGAAGAGCCATGCTGGATCAGGCCAAAGGCCCATCTAGTCCAGCTTCCTGTATCTCACAGTGGCCCCGTCAAATGCCTCTGGGAGCACACAAGCCATAAAGCAGGTTGGTTCCTGGAAATCAGAGAGGTGCATGCAGTTGTTTATAAAAGACATTCAAGGGGGCCTCCGGGCTATTGTGGCTGTGGTAGTGCCGGGCGCTGGGCATACGATGCAGCCCAGAGCCAAGGTGGGTAGGAATGGAAGGCAGATAACTTTAGAAGTTAATGAACACCTGATAGGAGTGTTAGCCCGCCCACCTCTCAGCATTGAAGGCCCTAAGGACTCAACACTGGGGGTGGAGAGAAAAGGCAGGGTCCCACAGGTAGCTGGGATCTGCAGGGTTGCCCAGAGTTTTATTATGTCTCCTCCCTGGGTCCATATGGGGCTGGCCGGCCTCAGACGGATCAGCCTTCTTCCCTATTGGTGGCCCCCATTTTGCTGAGCTGGTTGGTTGCAATGTTAATCAGGTGTGGCATGATTTCACCCAAACTCTGTGTCTTGGCCTCTTTACTCCGGGCTGGGGTGGGGGCCAGTGGGGGCAAAAGATAAATGCTGAGATGGATGTGGACTGGGCTGGGTTAGGGCATCCTTGAAAGGGGTTGACCATCAATTTGTACCCCATGTTTTGCCAAGAGAAATGAAGGTCTACCACATCCATCTCGGCCTCAGAAGTAACCAGTTGCTACTGGGCTTATGGTTTAGCCCGTTTCTTCCATTAAAAGAATAAGGGCTCTAAAATGCAACTTGGTGTTTTAGGCCAGATGGGCAGGGTATAAATATCATAATAAAATACAATTGGGGGGGGGAGGGTTTGAGTCGCAAGTCAAGTCCGGATCCCTGGGGTGGTGGTGGTGGCTGAGCTGAGTCACCACTGAAATTGAAGTCTGACTCAGTAGCGAGTCACGTGATTTGAGTGCCCATCCCTGGTTGTCAGGGTATCCTAGTAGGAGTTGCATTGGTCTCATGTGCCTTCGGTTCCGCTCAGTTTCTCTCCTTGTTTTCAAGACATCAAGAGACAGATGGCTGTGATCCCAGCCACAGCTGTGTGGTGTCCGCAATGACTACTTCAGTCTTCAAGAATGGGAACAAGTTAATACCTAGTCTTTCCCAAGATGGGTCCATTGGGGAAATGAATCTGGCTATGGATGATACGAAGAAATCCAACCACTTCAGTCTCTCCCTCCCGTTCTCTCTTTGCTTTCCTCTCCCTTTCAAGACTAATACCTTTGGGGTCTCTACGAGTGGTAACTGGAGATGGACACAAAATGATTTTTTTGTTTCGTTATTCGTTATTCATTTCGTTACATAATGAAACGTATAACGACCCTAGGGGCAAATTTAACACGAAACAAACCGAACCGAGAAAAACTGGTTTGGTTAGGTTCGTTTCGTTAATGGGGGGCGGAGATGTCTCCTACCTGGTGCTGGTTCGGAGGTCCTTTTGTGCCGAGATGCACGGAGGGAGCACACACCTTGTCGGGGCCATTGAGCGATGCTGCAGGCTCGAGCCTCAGCCCAGCCCCGGGAGGAGAGATAAGAAGCAGGCCATGTTTAGGCGGCCAGAGCAGCGTGGCTTCGAAGCTGCCCCCCTTGTGCCTCCCTCCTGCGGTCCGTTATCGTGGGGCCAATCGGGAGGGGAGATAAGGAAGCCGTGCTTAGGTGGCCAGAGCAGCATGGCTCTGATGTCGCTCCCCCTCTTTATTCCTCCCACACCTGTTCGTAGGCAACCCCCCCCCAGCTCTGACTGGGCCCCAGGGGCCACGCAGTAGGTGATGGGAAAAAGTGGGTAAAAATGAATAACAAATTAATGAAACAACAAAATGAATGTTTTGCGAAAATCCACATAAAATGAAAGGAAACAAACCAAACTCCTTAATCAAACTAAACGAAATGAAACAAAATGCCATTTTTTTTTATTCGTGCCCATGTCTACTGGTAACCAACAGTCCCCAATTTAATTCACTCAGAGCACACCCATGAGCTTCCCGGGTTAAATTTCCTAAGGCAAACACCGTTTTCCGTGAAACGAGCACCCTCTCCCCCATCCTTGACTGCTGAGCACAGGAAATCGAGAAGGCGAATATTAGGCAAGGAAAAAAACCCGGGCACTTAGGTTTCATTTACACTCATGCCGCACAGATTTGTGAAGCTTATGGACAAACCCCATTTAAGTCTCTGGTGGGCGTCTCGCATGAAAAAGGATGGATCAGAATCCCCGCCTGTTCGGCAGCCAAAATATTTTCATGCAACTTCTATTTAATTCCATTTTCATTGGCGATCCTTTCTTTATTATTATTATTAGTTATTAACCACAAAGCTCACTATGCAGGATTTTTTCATTGTTGTTGTTATTGTTGCTGTTGTCATTGTCATCATCATCATCATCACACAGCAAACAAAATAACTACGCTGGATTTCGTATTACAAATCACTAGTCGAACGCTTCCCAAGCATTTAGGATTACGAGATGTATTGGCGAATGATGCGAGCAGATCCCAGTAAGGTGGCTTTCTGCAGCTGACGGATGGTGACTTTGTCAACTCCAACTTCTTCTAAATACTTGCTTAGCTCTTTAAGCACCACACCCAGTGTGCCAATTACCACTGGGACCACCTATATGGCTTTTTGTTGTTGTTGTTGTTGTTGTTGTTGTTGTTGTTGTTGTTGTTGTT
>JAHTLZ010003423.1:248994-279531 GCA_023846285.1 Phrynocephalus versicolor | reverse complement strand
ATAGATAGATAGATAGATAGATAGATAGATAGATAGATAGATAGATATCCATTTCATACTATTGGCAACAAGCAATGGGGGGAAATGTTTCAGTCGACACCCTCCTATGTAGCTCTGGATGAGTCCATAAAGCAGTGGTTGAACTGTTTGCAACCTGGGTTTGATCGTGACAGATCAAGGTTGACTCAGCCTTCCATCCTTCTGAGGTCAGTAAACGGAGCACAGCACTCATCTCGCAGGGCAGGGGCGGGAGGAGAGCAAAGTATAGCCCGTGGAATTAAACTGCAAACTACCCAGAGAATGCTTTAACTGCTATAGAAACAATCAAGATGCAGAAGCAGCAACCAAAATTTGCAGCCAGGCTGACGTTACATTGCTAAGCAGTTCCACAAGAATGTCGCATAAACATTCCCACAGTTGACCATACAATCAGTGGCATAACCCAAATCAGGACCTGCCAGAGCACGATATGGACCATGCCACTGACTGTGACGTTCTGGAAAACTTTGATGGGAATAGGTTTATATGATGCAAGCCTGAACAGGATATGGGGAATTATCTTAGAAATCCAAACCTTATGAAGCCTGGCAACAGTATTCAGAAATAACCAAGAATACACGCAACATGTGTCCATGTCGTTGCATGCGGTCAATTTTCTTATCCAGATTAGCTCTTAGTATTGCAAAGCTGGAAAGAGCCCAATGGAGAGTTGTCAAGGAGGCACCAGTGAGAAATTGAACTCCTAAGCTCTGGCGCTGCAGCCAGAGACACCTAAACCCCTGAGCTGTAGGGCTGGAAAGGACATTCTGGATGATCATGTCCATCCCTGTCAAGTGGGGTGAGGGATCAACCCCGCAGCCTCTGGTTCAGCAGCCCGATGGCTAACCCAGTGAGCTACTTGTGCCTGCATTTCAAAAGATGCCATGCCTTTGAAACAAGGGCACAAATGCCACATAGGAGTGATTGGTACATTTCAAGAAATCTTTTTAGTCCGTGGGACTCCATCGCTGTTGTTTTCCTCCAATCCATGGGGGTAAAAATACGTCTGCCTTTAGCAGTCACAGCAGGACATAATGAAACACACTCCATTTCCACTCAGAAATCATTCTTCAGAGAATAATTCGTCTAGTGGCAGGTGTTACAGCCCCTGGCAGTAGCTCTCACTGTATTCCAGGGTGGACGAAGAGGACCACCACCACTAGGTACCTGCTGGCTCCCACCCCTCAAACTGGTGGAACTGGGCCACACAGAGACCTCTCTTCCTGGCTTGATTCTCCCCCGGGGCAGACTGCCCTCAGTGTGCTCAAGCCATGGAACCTCACTGGACAAGGATTGGTCCCCCAAAGGTCACCAGGGTCTGCAGTGACATCAGCCACCCATTCAACCTGTCCTGAATCATGGACCAAAGAGTCTAACACATGTGTACTCCAGATATCCCCAAGATCTGATAAGAACAGCCTTGCCGGAACAGGCCACAACTCATCCAGTCCAGCATTCTGTCTCACACAGCAGCTCACCATTTGCTTCAGGGTTTTCCCAAGCAGATGTCTTCACCTGCTTACGTTTCCCCGCAAATGGCATTGAGAGATATCCTGCCCATCTCTCCAACCTGGAGGTTGTCCTTAGGCATCCATCATGATAGCCATGGATACCCTTGTTCTCCATGAATGAACTTGTCCAATCCTTTCTTAAAGCTGTCAAGGCTAACAACTGTCCCCACTTCTTCTGGCAGGGAGTTCCACAGACCAGAGATCCTCTGGGTGAAAAAGGGCTTCCTCTTATTTGTTTGAGATCTAGCACCCAAAAGTTTCATGGAGTGCCTCCGAGTTCTAGTGTTGTGTGATAGGGAAAACAGCTTTTCCTTATCTGCTTTGTTCACTGTGTATGATTTTATAAACTTCAATCAGGTCACCTCTTAGGAGCCCTCGTTCAAGAGTGAAGAGGCCCAGCCGTTGCAGCTTCAGCCATGGACAGCTGGTAGAGGCCCCTGGGCCACCCGGACGGAGTCTTCTTGGCGTTGGGTTGCTTGGGAACATAGACCAAAGTAGGTGGTGAACACCACTGAAGGCTAAAGATCAGCCTGAGACTGAGAGTCAATGAGTACCATAAAGGGAATTTTTTCAAAAAATATATATATTACAGGTTGCTATGGAGATGGAATGGGAGAAGAACATGGAGGATCCTTCTCAACAGAAATCAGTGGAAAGACATCCCCATGCCAAGCAGAGAGCAAATATCTAAAGATGCTAGGGTCAGGATCATTCTGGGCAAGCACGAACTGACTGCTGGGTGTTAATCAAATCAACAGCTACACCACCCAGCTTTATTCATGTCCTTTTTTTTAAAAAAAAGCATCAACTTCCTATTTCTTTGGGGGGGTTATCCCATTACCCCCTCTCCGGTGGGGTGGTTTGTGCCCATGCCTTAGGGTGGATTGGGTGGGAGATGATGCCGCTCCCTCCCTCCCTCCCTCCCCCTGCCAACATTGTGGATTACCCCTCTTAGGGGGCACATCTGTGTTTTGCTGTTTGGTCTGACTTTAAGTGCCACCACTCTCCCCTCTGCAAGGATGGGATCCGTAGTTTACAAAGGGACTTTACTCGAGTTGTCTGCTAGGAATCATCAGGATTCTCCAACCAGCAACAGCAGAGAAGAAGAGAAAGGATAAAGCCACACTGTTTTTGTCTGTGTGGGAAAGGGTGTCATTGCCAGTCCACCTCTCTTAAGATGTTGGGCTCTCTGTGATGATCATTAAATCCTCTCAAGTCAGGACTGGTTTACGGTGACCCTCAACAAGGTTTTTCAGGTGAGCTATTTAAAGAGTGTCCCCCCCCCCAGTCCCGACCCCCTAGAATTGAACCCTGCTCTCCTGCATTCATCACTTCATGCACTGCACAACGCTGTGCATAAAACACACACCCCAAAACATTTTGGTTTCCCATCCTTGCTCATGTTAATCTAAGAACTCCCCCACCGCCGCCTCCATCTGCCACAACGACCTATCACATCGCTGGCATGCCAGCCTCAAACATTACCCAGAAATTGCATGAGAAGAAAATGCATCAATGTTTCAAGCATGTCAAGGGCTCTGGAAGAGGGTTAATCAGCTTTCCTCTTAAGAAATCACCTTGCACACCAATTAACATTGTTCTTTGATACTGTGGTAGGTGACGTACCACTCCTGGTCACTCCCATTTGTGTTTTCCCATGGGATCCACATCGTGGGGGGCGGGGAGGATTCATTTGCGAGAATAAGCCCACAAGCAACAGGACTAAATAAATCTACCTGAACTATCTCCCGGGATCTTAGGTGGAGGTGCGTCAACTTCTTTCCTGCTGCCGTCGGAAGTGGCCGGGGGTACCATTGTGCTCACCCCACCAGGGCTGTTTTGGGGTGCGCCGATCCCAGGGCCAGGCCCTTTCGGCTGTACGGTCGTGGAAGCAGCCGCCGTGGTGGTGATGGCGGTGGCGGTGGCGGCAGTGGTGGTGGTGGTGGTCGTGCTTTGTAAAACAAAAGTGCTGGTGCCTTCATTACTCCCCGGAAAAGTGCTTGTTTCCAGAGGGTCCAGAGGGCTTGACGACCCCCACACAATCACCTCGGGCTCCTGTGTGGCTTTGGCAACTGCCCGGAGGTACCGTTTCCTCCGTCTCAAGGAAGTCTGCGAATCCGTCCTCCCCAGGTCTAAGGAAGGGTTGGATCTCGCCGGGGCAGTGTGCTCGGGCCGCCGGCTTTTCCAGAGAAGGTCCACCGCTTTGTGCAGCCGCTTGGAATGGAACAGATTAGGCATGTGGCCCTTGGAGCGTCCCGGCGCATTCAACGGGTGGCTGCCCAAAACCCCAAGTCTCCTCGCGTGCGGTGCAAACCTAAGACCCCACAAAGGGTGAGGAGGGAATCCGTGCCAGTGAGGAGGTCTTTGCAACAACTGGTGCCAATGGCCTTGGCCCAACGAAGCACAGAAAGTGAAATCCATGGCAAGGTGAAACATGGCTATTAAAATCCAAGCATGGCTTCGTACAGGATCGCCTGACCTGGGGGGGAAAAGAGAGAGAGAGCAGGGGAGGGAAACAGGGTTAGGTACAGAACGATGAAAATCCAGCCAAGGGCACCAGCCCCATCAGTCCCAACGTCATGGTTCAAGCCCTCATTTCTTTGTTCTTTTGGGGGGGGTTTTTTAACTAAAGAAAATTACAAGGTTACAAAAAAGCAAAACAAAAATTGTTAATAGAAACACAAATATTACAACCTTTCGTATTCAAAATGTATGGTAAAAAGAAGCATAAAAACATTAAGACAAAAGTATGCAAACTAAATCATAGAATCATAGTATCATAATGTGTTCTGCTTATATACCACCCCACACCACTTCAAGTAGTCTCTGGGCGGTTTACAGTTTAATTACAGTATGAGGGCTACACATTGCCCCCCCCCCCAGTAAGCTGGGTACTCATTTTACCAACCTCAGAAGGATGGAAAGCTGAGTCAACCATGAGCCTGCTACCTGGGATTGAAGCCCAGCCTGTGTGCACAGTTTTACTTGCAGTAAAATCATAGAATCCTAGAGTTGGAAGAGACCTCAAGGGCCACCCAGTCCAACTCCCTGTCATGCAGGAACCCCCATCACAGTATTTTCGACAGATGGGCCATCCAGCCTCTGCTTAAAAACCTCCAAAGAAAGAGACTCCACCACCCTCCTTTGGGGCAGCCTATTCCACTGCTCTAACCGTCATGAAGTTCTCCCTAATGTTCAAAATGAATCTCTTTTGCTGTAGTTTGAGACCATTGCCCCACGTCCTCAAACAGTACAGAAATTTATGTAACTCTTCATTTCTTAAGCCAATTTCTACTTTGCATCCCACCCCCCAAGCAGGACTTTCGGTCGCAATAGTGAGCTGTGAAGGCATGAATGCAGAGGTTCTATCGCCTTGACAGGCTTTGGCATTGCTAAGCACAGATACACACAAACAGATACAACACCAGGCACCACATGAGATCCTCTGGACTGAAAAGTGGCCAAACAAAACAAAACAAAAACCCAGGTGCCCTTAAGGCCAATTCCATTTTTCATTCTTGACAAGGGCCAAATGTTTGGACTTCCAAAATCCATCCCAGCCTTATTGAGTTGACTTATATTTATTGAACATCCATTAAACATTCATTCATTCATTATTGGGGGTGGGGGGTGGGGAAGAGAGAGAGAACTCTAATTCCAGGGATAGAGACTCAAGTTGCAAGACTTACTATCAAGTCAAACTAGACCTGGACTCAACTTGAGGTTTGTTTGTTTTGGGGAACCTTTTTTTTTGGGGGGGGCGGTTGACAGAAAAAATAGGGATGCCGACATGGAACTTGGTCTCAAAGCTTGGGACTTGGTTCCAAAGACCTGGGACTTGAGACTTGGTAGCAAAGTCTCAGACTTGGGACTTGGGTACCAAAGACTCGGGCTTGGGACTTAGTTCCAGGACTCAGTTTTGGACTCTGGATTCAGAGCCAAACCTTTGCCTACATCCCTGGTATAAGCAAAACCATGCTGTTCACACCCATGCAATTCAAAACATTTTCCTCCACCCCATCAACACAATTGTGTCTTTTCACTTTTTTCTCTTTTGGCACTTCTGGGTTTTTTATTTTTATTTTTATTTTTTAATGGAAAAATTTCCCAGAGGGCTAGGGGGCAAGAGCAAAAGGATTTTGCACCAAACCCTTGTTACGGAATGCAGAGACCTGTGCATGCAAAGAACGAGGCTTTGATTAACTAAAATGCCATTTTATTGCATTACATTCTGACATTTTGTCCTCTTTTCCACTCCTTGTAGAGAGGCCCCGGAGCCTAGACTTATTGGTGTCAGGCTGGAATGAAAAAACCTCATGGCCACTGATAATACTTTGCTCAAACGCCATGCTGTGCTGTGACCTCTTTTTGCGCAGAGAACCAGAAACAACTGCATTTGCAGCGCCCAACGGATACTTCCCTTGATTCCCGAATGCAGCCTTAAATTCCACAATGGCGAAAAGCCAGGATTAATGCATTAAGATTGGATAAATATCCTGCCTGGGTAAATGGCAGCCTCTTATCTTCTACCACCAGAAGCCATTTTGCGGTTCCGTTTCATGCCACTTCTTCAGGTGGTGGGTGGCGGCAGCCATTTTTACATCTCAAAAGTCCCAGGGGGAGACAATGCATTATCATAGAGTTGCTGGTCTTATTATGAGCCTGCCTGGGTGTTGAGGATTCTCAGGAGAGAGTTTTCTCTCAGTCCCACCACCTGCACAAGTACGTTCGGGGGGGGGGGGAGGGAGAGGGCCTTCTCTGTGGCTGCTCCCAGACTGTCGAACTCCCTCCCACTGGAGGCCAGCCTGGCTCCATCTCTGCTGCCCTTCTGCAAGCAGGCAAAGGCCTTTCTGTTCAGGCAAGGCTTCCCTCATTGACTGGTTACCCGAGGAAGGTTTTTAAAGGGGCTGTGCCTTTCTGGAAGTTGGACATGATGGCCTTAGAAGGCCCTTACAACTCACTTCTAAGATTCTGTTATCAATTGGTTGTGCACACCTTGTGAAATCTATCAAGCAACTACCAGTTGGGCAAACAGTTCAATTCCATGTATGGTTGTTATTGTGTTATTGTGTTTTTTTCCTTCCACAGAACTCTGCCTTAATTTAATCCTGTTTATTCCTACAGAATAGGATGGCATAAGTCAGTAGTAGCCAAAATTCAGCCCTCCAGAAGTTTTGGACCATACCTCCCACAGGCCTTTGTCACTGGCAATCCAGGCTTGGAATTCTGGGAGGTGTGGTCCAAAACATCTAGAGGGCCAAAGTTTGGCCACTATTGGCCTAAGTTGTTTGGAGGATTTTTCTGCTCAAAGCAATCATCTAGTTGAACTTCAGTACTATGCACCTTTGCACAAAGACCATTTTATCACTATTGGCTCTTGTGTTGTGCCTCAGGCAGCAAAATGTCTCAGTTGCTTCCCAGGTTGCTTGGCCACAGGCCCCCAATTTCCAAAGAATAACCATGATTTCCGTTTGCCCAGCTTGCGCCAGAGTCTGGCGGGGGGGGGACTGAACGCCAGTGCAGGCAACCGTTCGCGTCTGCAGCGCGTCAGCAAGTAACTGGCGGTCACCACTGGGGAGAAGTCAAGAGTTCAATTTTCCAGAGAGAACATTAAAGCAGGAGCCTTCTTTAATAAAAATTCTTGCCCCGGCTGTCATTTACAATGGCTTGTCAGACTCCATCTGAAGCTTGGGCTAACTCTGTTAATGCAATTGGAAATCTCTTCTCGCTAGGAAAGGACGCTGCAATGCCCAAGTCGGTCTGACAGAGCATCCATCTCAAGGCTTTCCCGATTACTCTAACCGCCGAGAACACAGCTCCATTTTCTCTACTCCCGCATGGGGTGTGTTGGCGTCCCTTTCTGTAAGCTTGGTGGTTTTTATCTTGTCTATGGTGAAGAAGCCGGGCTGTCAGATGCATCTTAAGCAGGTTGGGCTGGATCCTGGTGGAATGCCTAACACACACACACACACACACACACACACACACACACACACAGCTCTAAGAGGAGGAGGAGGAAGATGAAGAAGATGAGGAGGACGAGGAAGAAGAAGAAGAAGAAGAAGAAGAAGAAGAAGATGATGATGATGATGATTATGATGATTATGATGATTATGATGATGATGATGATGATGATGATGATGATGATGATGATGCAAAGCCAATGCAATCTCTGTTGCATGGCAACATGGAGAAGGAAAACATTGCACTATGATTCAACATCTCAGTGTTGGAGTTTTTCCAACCCTGCATGCTGCCTTTTGGTAGGTGTGGCTGGGAGGGTCCTTTCTGGGCTGGGGTAACTGTCCATCAGTCCAGCACTACCAAAATTGCTCCTTCTCGGCCTCTGATTTCAAAGAGTAACCCATCACTCTGCACTGTATTGTTCCCCCCTTTGCTCTGCTGACAGTCAGTAGCTTGCTCCCAAGTAGCCCATCGGTCTGTTCCAAGCAGCGAGTTTATTGTGACCTCCTTGCTGAAAACCAATAATCACCCATGTTTTGTTCAGTCTGCTGCAGATCTGTTCAACTCTACATAATTGAAACCTTTGGTCCTTTCTTCTTACAAATGTCTCAGACTGAGCTACTGAGGCAGTAAGTGCCAGTGGATGAGAAAAGGAGACAGACTAATGTTGGGGAACTTGAGACAGCCCACACTGTGAATCGCTGCACTTCTGTTGCAGAACAAGAGGAACTCAACCAAAATTTTAAACTCTGCCACATCCAATACCGCCCTTTTTTCCAGACCAATAAAAACCATGAATATTTATTACATCTTGTGCTCACGCAGAGGATGCTCGAGAGACTGGCAGCCCACAAGCCTACTCTCATTTTTATTTTCTCCATGTCTTCGCTTCTTTTTAAAGTGTCCCCTTGATGCCTGACCTCTTTTGGGGTGAATACAAGGATGCTCGCTCATTCTAATGCCAGACCCTCCACCCTGATGATTGACTGTTGGTAGGCAGCTCATTGCTTTCCCGCTTCCAGCCTCTCGCTAACCACTGAACGTTTTTGTTTCTGTTTTTGTTTGTCTCGAGATTCCTTAATCATCTTCAGTAGCCTCATATTTTGTGGGAATCTCCTACTGGTCAGGCAAGGAAGGGGGAGACCAGAGGACACTGCCAGCCGGGCCAAAGCGCTCCGACAGCGCCACATAACTCAGAATTTGGGGCACGAAGACACCGGGGTTTGTCATTTCGGAAAGGACGGCTCAGACAACACCCAAATCTTCTATTTTGTCTGCGTGCGTGTGTCAAAAAGTGAATGCCGTCAGGATGTCTCTCCAAATAAAACAGCAGTGTGGGGGAGCGCTGGTTGTCTAGGCAACCCCCACTAAATTGTTCAGAGACAGCAAAAGGAGATGCTGTGTTCCCAGGGACAGGACTCTGCCTCCGACATAACAAAAAGGATCCTCTTTCCCCTTTGAAAGAGACCGACCCCGACCCCGCAGCTATGGACAGGCAGCACAGGCTGGGTTTAGAATGCATGAAAAAAAAATATGCCCTGTTGAGGGTTTTTAGAACGATCTGCTCAATTCCTACATGGAGAAACAAATACAAGTTGTGGTTCTAAATTTGTACTTTTCCAGGCATATAATATATTCTCGGGATCCAATTTGAGGGTTTTCTGGATGACAAATACTGTAATTTTTCATTTCGGGAATTCGACTGACCTTACAGGCACCTGGCGAAGACACAAATGGGATTCACCTGGGGGGAAAGGCCTAAATCAAATGACTTTGAGGACACACTAGGACAAGTGCTACCCAAGCTTCCCTGGCATGTCACATCAAGGTGTTTCTATGATTGGATTAACTGCCAGGATGCAGGATCATGATATCGCTCCTGCAAAAAGTCACCCCGAAATTCTATCCTTAGCGCATTCCACAAAAGGAAGTGGGAAAGTCCACTCCACCCCCTCTTTTTTGTTTTTTTATTATTGTCATTTCATTTATCATTATTATTATTTTGGACCTTTTGTGCTATTATGTGAACCGCCCAGAGTTCCCTCTTGGGAAGTTGGCACGGTATATAAATATAAAAATAAATAATATAAATAAACCATATGCACGTGCTTGAGAAACCTGCAGGGTACACCGGGTGAGATCCTAAAGTGGTGCATGAGTGTGCAATGCAAAACGGAACGCCTTCACTCAGAAGCACAAAATGGATATTTGCACGGTGGTGTATATATGAACAAAAAAAATGGGTGCATTCAAAAGTACGCCGAGCTGTAGTGATGCCTAGTTGATAGGCAGGAGAAACAGGCCCACAACCGGGGGGGGGGGGCAAACATGGATTCCATTTGCACACCTCCACAGCAGGATGAGGGCCCCAAACCAATACAAAGTATGAATACTATCTGGTCATTTTTGGGGGGAGGCAGCACAGTGCCAGGCGATCATGCCCCACTAACCTCCCACCCACAGGTGTGGCCCTGAGGAGAAAACGCAACGCAGTAACCCGGATTTTGCTGTCTGGCTCAAAAATGGCTGCTCGATGAAGCCATCTTTGAAGTAGAACTGCATCTGGAAGGAGAACTTGACATTCCATCCCAACATTGAAATCACATTGCACACAAGCATGCTCAAATTAGGTGATGTCTCAAAGTGACACTCTTTTCTCCTCTACAACATGGCCCAAGAGTTCCTTTCCTAGACATAAACTGTTTCGCAGACATATTGACAGAAATACAACTGCTTTGCTGGCTTATGAGAGAGAGAGAGAGAGATTTCTTCCAGAAGGAATCTATGTATTTAAATTTCTCCTTCTTGCATTCACAGAGAGGGATACGTTATTCGTAACTGTACTGCAGTCTCTTTCTTATTCCCCCACCTCCAGTAAAAACCCTTCAGTTGCATGCGGAGATGGACTCACTTTTATTAGTTTCCCCTCAGTTTCTCATCTTTTCACCAGCTTTTCAGGTTTTTTAAAAAAAATATCATTTCTGTTCATCTCATCACTAGCTTTAAGATTCCCCCCCCTCCAATTTTTCATTTGAATGTAAAAAACTCTATGCATTTTTGGCCCAGCACATCCATGAATGCAATGTAGGATCCCATTATCTGTGGTGGATTGGCCCCAAGACACCCCACAGATACTGAAAACCATGGATGAAAGGGGGGGGGGGGAATCCCTGCAAAAAAAGGTATTTTCGCTGTACAGTAGATTATCAGAACTGTCCACTAGAGGGAAGCAGAGATCATGCTGTGTATTCCAACAACAAGGATACATAAAATGCTCTCTGGTTCCTTCTAGTGGTCAGTTCTGGTAAATACACTGTGGAAATACATATTTCTAGGAGGTTTATTTTTCTTTTAATATTTTGATATTTTCAGACCACAGATAAACAAAACTGTAGAATCAGTTTCCCTTACATTCTTTTTTTTTAATTTTTTTATTTGTAATAATTTATTGTCATTGTGTGTATATACACAGTATACACATACAACGAAATTCAGACACCCAGAGACCAGATTCAACACACACACACACACACACACACACACACACACACAAAAATCTCCAAACACTCTCACACACATTAAAAAAAAAACTTCAACACACACACATAAAAATCCCTGAACACTCCCCCACCCCCCACCCCCTTAAAACACAAGCATCTACACAACAGGCTAGGTAATATTGTCCAAGTGCTCACTGCTGGTGGTCCTTGAGTTCATTATTAAGTGCAATTATAGCTCTGGGATAGAAACTGTTCAGAAGACGTGTGGTCCGAGTTTTAATTGTTCTGTATCTTCTGCCAGAAGGCAACAGTTCAAAGAAATTATGAGCAGAATGAGCAGAGTCTCTCAGAATGTTGTGAGACTTCCTCAAACACCGAGATGTGAAGATGTCATCCAGGGTTGGTAGCTGGAGCCCGGTAACATTCTGGGCAATTTTAATTATTCTCTGTAGAGCTTTATTGTCTGCTACAGAGCTGCTCTGGTAAATACACTGTGGAAATACATATTTCTAGGAGGTTTATTTTTCTTTTAATATTTTGATATTTTCAGAGCACAGATAAACAAAACTGTAGAATCAGTTTCCCTTACATTCAGGGATCCTTCTGAACTTTTGTCTAATAGGGATACTCACGCAAGCAGTTTTCATGATCTAATGTATTTGTAACAATATTTTAACAAACACATACATTTCTGTGTGCACTTCCCCAAAATGAGCACACTGACACACACTTCTTCCCCCCCCCCGGGGGGGGCGGGGGGGGGGGGGGAGGACACACTTTAAAGGATCATTGGGCTTTTGTTCAAATATTGGTGCATACCATGAAACTGACTACATTTGAACTTAAATGGAAACTATATTATTTCCTAAAGCTGTTCTTAACTCACCTACACGTGTAAATGTGTTAGGTGATTTTTCTGAAACAGTTGTAAAGTCATTTGAATCTGCAGAGAAAGAGTTTAAGAAAGTAGCCATTTTACCGATAAAAACAAAGAATTGGAAATCAACATTTTGAGCGAATTCAGGATGAACAAATTTAACTATTCTGCCAAATGTAACCCTAAATGCAATAATAACCTTAAACCTAACAAGTGCCTGAACACTAACTCCAAACCCAACTGTAACCCTAAACCCAAACCCAAGTCCAACCCTAAGTCAACCTCAATTCTAACCCAAACCCCCAACCCTGGCTGCAACTCTAACCCCAATCCTCAAACCAAAATGGAATCAACAACCAACCAAAAGAACCCTAAGCTAATCCTAATCTCAATCACAATCTCAACCCCAATGCTAAACCCAATCCCAATAAAAACCGTAGCTCCAACCACAAAGCCAAATGTAATCCTAAAGCCAACTTCAACACTAACCCTAAACCTAACTCCCAAAATAAAACTAAACCTAACCCTGAGCCCAACCATTACTCCAGCCTTAACTGTAATCTTAAAACCAAACCCCAAAGTAACCCTAAAACTAAACCAACCCCAACTCTAAGCTTAAACTTTTCCTTAACCTAACCTTCAGTCCAACCATAAACACAATATAAATGTTAAACTTTACCCTAATCCTAAATCCAAACCTGAATTGAAACCAATCTACAATATGTAAAAAAAAAAAAAAAAGAGTTAACCCTCCCCCCCAAAGAAAGACACTTACAACTTAATCAACAATGCCAGAGACCACTGGTGCCTATGTTACATTTGAAGTGAACATTCAGTTTTAAGCCATTTTAGGTCTTTTGGAAGAGAAAGATGGGATAAAAATATTTTAAATAAATAAATTTGATAACATTTAGTGCAGCACTGATGAAAGGCCAACAAGGAGACACATGCCTTGGAAGCATCTTGGCGTAAAGCAGGAATTGGAGGAAATAATTAGGCTGAGATCTCAGTGGACCCAAAGCAAAAAGCTCATTTTAATTAGGGCAGATTTGGGCTCAAACTATCAATAGATTTTTTGAAAAACATATTTCAGCAGAGATTAAAATCCCATGCACAGCATATTTTGGCAATTTGCAGAGCACTTTTTGTGAAAACTGTTGTTTAATTAAACTACCCTTGTTTGGCCTCCCTTCTCGACCTGATTTAGCCAGACCATACAGGAGTCCTCCCATAACACTGCGATGCCTAATCAGGGAAGATCTTAAACATCCTTAATCAATAATGGAGCATTCCCACTAGGGCCCAGGAGAAGCCACTCTGAAATAACAGCAATTTTGGCAACATACAATGAAAGAGAGAGAGAGAAACAAGGAATGAAGCACACCATCTAAATAGTTGGGAAGGCTAATAGTTTGACCTCAATTAAAAAACATCTGTTCTCAGAAGGAAGGTTATTGTTTAGGGTTTATAAAGGATTCCATTCTACCTAGTGGTAGGTTCAACCCCGGTAAAGGCTGAAATTAGATGCCAGAGAAGCATTAGAAGGTAAGGAAAGATGGGAGAAGGCACAAAACTATTGTGTGTCTGTTCTTTGGGAAGTCATAGAATGCTAGAATCATAGAGTTGGAAGATACCTCAAGGGCTATCCAGTCCAACATCCTGCCATCTAGGAACCCCACCACAATATTTTCGACAGATGGCCATCTAACCTCTGCTTAAAAACCTCCAAGGAAGGAGACTCAATCACCCTCCGCGGCAGCATATTCCACTGCCGAATAGCTCTAACTGTCATGAAGTTCTTCCTAATGTTCAAATGGAATCTCTTTTCCTGTCATTTGAAACCATTGCCCCGAGTCCTAGTCTCTGAAGCCATGGAAAACAAACCTGTCCCCTCTTCAATATGACACCCTTTCAAATATTTAAACATAGCTATCACATCCCCTCTCAGCCTTCTTTTTGAAAGACTAAACATTCCCAGTTCCCTAAGCTGTTCCTCATAAGACATTTCCTCCAGACCTTCACCTCTCCTGGTCACCCTCCTCTGTACCCACTCGAGGTTGTCAACATCCTTTTTAAATTGAGGTGCGCGGAACTGTGTGATTGTCTCGTGTGTCTTATGTGATTGTGGCTCATTCGTAAAGAACTGAGGCCACCTTTCGGAAATGCTGCTGTTGTGAAAATGGCACAACGGCTTCCTTGCTCAGTGAGTGTGAAGGCAGTCAATAAAAATAGAGGATAGACAAGTTCAGCAGAACCTTGGAAGAAAGGTGAGGGGTGTCATCATGGTTTTATCAAGTCCAAAACAACTGAGGATGCAACTGAGAAGAAGTATGAGGTAGGCAGGCCAGCCGCCAATGTATATGTGGATGGAGAAGCCAACTTCTTGGTTGAGGCATGGTGGTATCGAAAGCCAGGAGATAGGTGGTCCACCAGGGACAGCAAGCAGAGGCAGAGAAAGGCAGGTCAAGGCAAGATTCACAGGAAGACGACCCAACAGGAAAGAGAAAAAGCTGAGCAGCACTCTTGGAAATGTGAGCCAGTGGGCAAGGAAGGTACCACTGAGACCTGAGAGCAATCAGCAGAGAAAAGTCAACTTTACATCTACAGGAATCCATAGAAAGATGACAATGGGTTGTTTTATGGTTGTGTCTTCAGTAGGTTCCTATTTCTTAAAACCAGCCCATGTCTTTTCTGACTCAAAACCCTGGCCTCTTGCAATTTGTCAGTGGCTTAAGGACTTCTATTCTTAGCGTGCATTCCTCTTCTTTGATTTTTGACTTTCCAAATTACTTCCACGCCATTGCAAGCAACAGAAGGGAAATGATTTTAGAACCAGGGCCAGAAATGGGTACAACATGATTCCTTCCTCTTATCCAGAGACCAACAGAGATTTTGTGTCAAAAATGAAGATGTAAATATTCCAGGGTCTTACAACTTCATGAGAAATCATGGGGGAATCCCTCTTCTTTCCTTACAGTGAGATATTTATGGGTGGGTGGGTTGGATTAAGAGATCTTTTGGGATGCCACTAATATTAATATATTTCTGACAAAAAAAAAGTGGTGTTGGTGGGCTTTCTTGGGTCACATTTCCCAGAAAGGCCCCTGAGTTGCGCAGAATTTGGCAGCCTCTTGAGTAAAGGGAGGCTTGAAAAACTCCAAATGGGGAATGGGACAAGATAAGGATGGGTCTCATGGGGGTGGACAAAACATCTCACCAGTGCAGGGAGAAGTATCAGAAAGAATGGCAAGCATTGGAAAACCGCAGGCAATAAGAGGGTGGTTTCCATGCATCCACCTATCCATCCATCCATTCATCCATCCATATATACATACTTCACAGATCCACCCATCCCTCCATTCCTCCATCCCTCCATCCATCCATCCATTCATTCATCCCTCCATCCATCCATATATACATCTATACACAGATCAACCCATCCATCCCTCCATATATACATGCATACACAGATCAATCCATCCCTCCATCCATATATACATCTATACATACATACACAGATCCCTCCATCCATTCATATATACATCCATACACAGATCCATCCCTCCATCCATTCATATATACATCCATACAGAGATCCATCCATCCATCCATCCTTAAGAGGGTTCTTAAATACTGGTCAAGAGATGCTTTTCAGAGAATAGGGGGAGAGACAGTGAGGTCTTTTGAATGCCATTGGAACAGATCCAGAAGTAAGAAACTGGGCTTTTCTTCTTCTCACACAGTGTTTTGTCACACGAGCAACTGGACAGCAGCTGAGCTTCCACAGAGAGGCATCCACTACCTCGGCATGCAACCAGGAGTCCCATTTGAATGTTTGGGAGTAGAGATGGACACGAAACGAAAAACAAGATGCCATTTCGTCATTTTGTTACAAAATGAAATGGTAGGACGTGTTTGTTACGAAATGAAACTAAACAACATGTTTTCATCTAGGTATGAAACGATTCATTACAGAGGAACCAAAATCACAGGGTAGCTTACTAATGAAATGAAATGAAACAAAGGGAGAAATGAAATGAAATGAAACACCATATTTTTCATTTCGTGCCCATCTCTAATCGGGAGCTTATCCCAATCTCTGGCATGAAGCAACACAGGCATCTTAGCCAAGTAGTTACACAGCTTGGGGCCAGGGACAGGATTTTCAGATCACTTGGACTCCAAACCTCATCATTCTCTATTCTGGGAGTTCTGCCTGATAGCACCACCCAAGCTTCTTTCTGCGCCAGTGCTAGCTGGGAGTGTCCAGGAAGCATGGGCAAAGCTAGGCTTCGCTAAGCCTCAAACACCTAGGCATGAGCTCAATTGTGCAACCAAAGGAACACATAGCGTGTGGAGAGCAGCCAGCAGAACACACACCACTGTTCACGCAATCGCCTGTCAACAACCATGTCATGCCACATGCTTCCGGGCCAGCAATCTAGAAGAACATATTTCTGTGTGTGACACAAACCAGCCGACATTCTGCAAGAATAACTGTGTGCCATCAAGTCAGTTCTGACATGAACATTTTGTAGAGCCCCTGAATCAGTACTTATTTCCTCTTGGTCATGAAGACCTTGTTATGCAAGTTCATGCCAATTCCTAGGTCAATCTGCCAGCCAAGCAAACACAAAGAGATGAAAGCACACAAATCCTTGGCATATAAATTTCATTATTACTTTTTCTATCTTCCTGAAAAATGCTTTTTTTTTATAGCAAAGAAATAATCTAGAATAAAAATAATACTTTGGGGAGTATCATCATTTTAATTGCAGCTATTCATCCCAAAAATGATAAATACAGTTTATTCAATTTTTCCATCTCTATTTGTATATCCTTTGGAACTTTCAGATAATTGTCTTGCCACAACATACTTGCTTTTCAGCTATCTTTATTCTCAGATATGTAATAGTCTTTTCCTCTTTAAAATGTGTTCGTTCTGTTAATTCTCTAATTTCTTTTGCTGCCATATTCCTCATTAAGATTTTAGTTTTTTTCTTGATTTATCTTCAAACCTGCCATTTCTCCAAAGCTCCCTATAGTTTCCAACAGGCATTCTACCGAATAGAGATGGGCACGACTCAGAAAAATTGTTCGTTTTCGTTTTCGTTTTCGGCTAGGGGTCCGTTTCGGCTCGTTTCCGTTTTCGTGAGCTAATTTCAAAATTTTTCGTTTTCGTTTCGTTACGTAACGAAAACGAAAAAACGAAAACGAAAATGAAAATTTTTTCGTTTCTTCCCATTTAGCTCCATTATGTGTTTTTCCAGTAACGAAAAATGAAAATTCGCTCGAAATTAGTCGTTTCGTTTCCGTTTCCGTTCCAGTTCTGAGCCGTTTTTCGTTTTTCGTTTCGTTACGTAACGGAAACGAAAAACGGAAACGGAAACGAAAATACCGCTAAGTCGTGCCCATCTCTACTACCGAATCATTGGGGTTTTCTAGTATAAAAACTTCATCACCAGCATTTGCCTGCAACTTGTTTTCTTCTTCTTTTATTCTTAACCCTTTTATTACCTTCCGATCTTGGACCTGTTGATTTCACACAGGCATGTCCAAAGTCAGGCCTGTGGGTCAAATGTGGCCCATTTTCAAATTCTGAGTGGCCCACAGCCTCTTCTCCCTGCCGGCTCAGCCTGTCATGCATCCCCACCAGCTGGCCCTTCCCCATACCAGATAGAGATGTCAGCTTGCAGTTTTATGGTTTGCCTGCCCTCCCTGCTTCTGTTTCCCCCAACCCAGCCACCTGCCCAACCTACCCACCCCTGGCTCTGTTGCTGCAGCATCCTCCCCGCCTCCTTGCATGTCCTAGAGGCTTATCCAAAGTCCAGCCCAGGGGGCCAAATGCAGCTGAATGATCCTCCTCCCCCAATTTTCACCTCACCCAATCTGGCCCTCCTTGCAAAAAGTTTGGACACCCCTGATTTAACACTCCCAGAAGACACACAAGTCCACTGGTCGCTTTAATCGGTCAGACAAGGTACCTTTGCCTGGGGAGATGCGCTCAGAAGCCAGGCTCTGCTGTATCCAAAACTGGATTCATAAGCCATTGGGGCCTTTGGCTAGTGCTTTAGCTTTTATGAAATGCCACGTCTTGGTGGGGCCAAGAGCTCTTTAGCCCCTTTAGTTTCCAATGAAAAGGCATACTTTCTCCAAGAAAATCAATTTGTCTCTCAGTGCTTGGATGTGGACTGATGTCCAACTGCGTGTGTGTGTACCTGAATAAACGAGTGTGCAGATACGTTGATACCTCTGCACGAGCACCTGTTGATCTGCCATGTGTGTGATGGTTTTCTTTGTGCTTGAGAACAATGCAGCGAAAATGTGCAGTAAGTGCAAAGTGTTGGCACTGGACTTTAAAGGAAATACTGCCTGAAGAGAAAGACCTTTGCCTGCTTGTCGAAGGGCAGCAAAGATGGGGATAACCGGGCCTCCAGTGGGAGGAACATAAGAATGTACAAACATAAGAAGAGCCATACTGGATCAGGCCAAAGGCCCATCTAGTCCAGCTTCCTGTATCTCACAGTGGCCCCACCAGATGCAACTGGGAGCACACAAGACTTGATCTCTGTCTCCTGATACCACTCCCCTGCATCTGGCCCTTGAAGGACCCCGGTTTTAAGCCTGGAGATGACACATCTCCCTCATGGTTTGTAACCTGGGATGGACTTTTCCTCCAGGAATCTGTCCAATCCCCTTTTGAAGGCATCAAGGACAGATGCCATCACCACCTCCATTGGCAGGGAGTTCCACATACTAACAACACGCTGGGTAAAGAAATATTTTGTTTTGTCTGTTATCACTGTCCCAGCCCTCAGTTTGAGTGGATGTCCCCTAGTTCTGGTATTTTGTGAGAGGGAGAAGAGTGTCCCTCTATCCACTTTACTCATGCCCTGCATAACTAAATTCCATAGTCCCGGAGCAGCCAGAGAAATGGCCCTATTTTAAAACTTGATGAAAACATTTCTTCTTATTACTCACTGTGTTCTTTATTTTTTTTCTTCCTTAACAAAAAAAACCTGTAGTCCTTGGAAGGCATTAAAATAATTATAAACATTAAATTCTCAGGTCTCCCTATGGGGTCAATAGTCTTCATCTAGGTGGTTGGGAATTAATTGGTCACCTATCAAGGAGACCCTCAGGCTCATTAACCTACTACAAGATTTCTCACATCCAACAGACAAGTGAGACAATGAGTAGCTTTCTGGTAAGCAGTCTGCCTTTTGCACAAAATGACTCTGCAGTCTGCACAAAACTAGCACCCTCACTCTATGAAAAGGAGAGCACACACACACTGCAAATGCCAAAAAGGGAGGTTGGTGGATGGAAAGGATGCAAGCAACCCATCCAAGGCTTCAACTGGTGCCTGGCAATGAAGCTGTGAGTGTGTCCCTCCATCACTCTAGGACAACTACTTTAGTGATGCAATTTTACCATTTGCATGACGCACGTGATTGGTCTGGTTTGTGCAAAGCCGTTTCCTGACAATCCAAACACTCTCACTGAGACACTCCTTTCCCTTTCTGTTCTTGCAAAGAGGAGGGGTTTTAATTTTTCCAGGACTGGGAAGAATTTACACCACTGCTCTATGAAAATCGCCTTGTGCAGGAAACAGCAAAGAACCAGACACAAGCTGTTTGATGAGGGTAATTGGTTATGGAAAGCCTTCAGCGCCCAAGCGTAACCTCCCATGAGTCTGTTGTCCCTACAGCAGCATTTAGAGACTACAGACCTTGTCTTCATGACCTTATTCTTGATCAATGGACAGTGGCCAACATCTCAAGATTCTGAGACATCGCAGTCTCTTTTTAGCTAATGGGGCAACGCCAGCAGATTCTGCTGATGGAGTGTTCTTAGAGGGTTTTTTTGTTCACCCCCGTCTCAGTGATCTGTGCTCGGATGAGTCAGAGCTGAGTCTCACAATGGCAGGCAACCACAGTGACTGACCAAGGGAGAAGAGCTCTTATTGAAAAGGTTACAGCCCAAGTGAGTTGAATGAAATTTAATGATGTGCCAGCACGAGACTGTACAGCCCAAGGACAAGGGCTTTTCTGATTTACAAAATACCATGATTCTTCATGCTGGGAGTTCTACCTGTCCCATTTCAAAGGGAACCCAATCAGAGGGCTTTGAGGAAGTCTAGAACCCCAGAAGGGTTTCAGAGGCATCTGGCATAATACCTACAAGAAGCTTTGCATAGCACAGAGAGTTCAAAATAGTGGAAGCTTGGTATGGGAGTTCTGGAATAACCCAGGCATGCCCAAACTTCGGCCCTCCAGATGTTTTGGACCACAACTCCCACAGTGCTTTGTCATTGTCAATCTAAGCTTAGAATTCTGGGAGTTGTGGTCCAAAACATCAGGAGGGCCGAAGCTTGGACATGCCTGGATTAACTCAAATGGGAGAGAGGGGGATATCAAAAGGATTCCTTCGTTTCCCTGGGTCTTTCTCAATTTTGCAGTAGAAAAGCTCCCAAAATGATGAAGGTGTAGAGAATCTGAACAAGGGAAGTGATAGTACCACTCTATTCTGCTCTGGTTCTGTTCTACCTGGAGTCCTGTGTCCAGTTCTTTGTGCCTCAATTTTAAAAGGATGTTGACAACCTCGAGTGGGTACAGAGGAGGGTGACCAGGATGGTTGAAGGTCTGGAAGAGATGTCTTACGAGGAGGGGCTTAGGGAGCTGGGAATGTTTAGCCTTAAAAAAAGAAGGCTGAGGGGGGATATGATAGCTATGTTTAAATATTTGAAAGGGTGTCATATTGAAGAGGGGACTGGTTTGATTTCCATGGCTTCAGAGACTAGGACTCAGGGCAATGGTCTCAAACTACAGCAAAAGAGATTCCATTTGAACATTAGGAAGAACTTCATGACAGTTAGAGCTCTTCGGCAGTGGAAAATGCTGCCACAGAGGGTGGTGGAATAGCCTTCTTTGGAGATTTTGAAGCAGAGGCTGGAGGGCCATCTGTCAGAAATACTGTGATGGGGGTTCCTGCAGGGCAGGGGGTTGGACTAGATGGCCCTCGAGGTCTCTTCCATTTATAGGATTCTATGACTCTATGACTTCCAGGTTTTCGACATATTTTGCATTTCAGATCTTTGCAGTCAAAGGGACCTGTGTATTGGAGGTGACAGGGGTCCCTTCATTAGCGGTCATCTCTAAGCAGATGTTGGAAAGCCATCTATCAGGGAGGCGTTAGCT
The DNA here is from genome assembly GCA_023846285.1 of Phrynocephalus versicolor. NCBI lineage: Eukaryota > Metazoa > Chordata > Lepidosauria > Squamata > Agamidae > Phrynocephalus > Phrynocephalus versicolor. Next base: position 258,440 of record JAHTLZ010003423.1, on the reverse strand, counting down.
ACAGTTGTCCTGAGGTTGGCCCTTGGGGATTGGTCTGCACACCGCAGTTGTATGATTCTACAATTTGGGCTCAGCTGCAAAATGGTGCTTAGCAGGAAGGATGTAACCGAGAAGGCATTGCCCCAAATGGTAAAACAGCAAGACAGAAATGAGGGCAGCAGGGAGCCCCCATTTTACAGGTGGTTACTCAAGCTGGCTTTATTCTGACTTGAGCAGCACAAAGGCAGAGGTGAAGGCAAGAATTTCATCTGGAACAGATTGAGCAGCTCTCATGGCCACCGCGGAAGAAGGGGAAAGAGCCGCAGATTTGAGGGGGTTGAGAAGGAAGCAGCTTGAACTTTTTGCAAGGTGACACACACACACACACACAAAGAGGCAGATATGTGGTCAGTATGGGTGGGTTTCATACAAGTTCAATTAGAAAGATGCCTACGTTGGGGAAATAATCTTGTTGGAGATCTTGGTGTGTTGGTGGACAGCTCCATGAAGGTGTCTACCCAATGTGTGGCAGCAGTGAAGAAGGCCAATTCCATGCTAGGGATTATCAAAAAGTGGATTGAAAATAAAACAGCCAACTTTATACTGCCATTATACAAAATGATAGTAAGGCCGCACCTGGAGTATTGTGTACAATTCTGGTCACTGCATCTCAAGAAAGACATAGTAGAACTGGAAAAGGTACAGAAGAGAGCGACTAAAATGATTACTGGGCTGGGGCACCTCCCTTATGAGGAAAGGCTTAAAACATTTGGGGCTCTTTAGTCTGGAAAAAAGGTGCCTGAGGGAGGATATGATTGAGACATACAAAATAATGCAGGGCATGAGCAAAATGGATAGAGGGACGCTCTTCTCCCTCTCACAAAATACCAGAACTAGGGAACAGCCACTCAAATTGAGGGCTGGGAGAGTGAGAAGAGACAAAAATATTTTTTTTACCTAGTGTGTTGTTAGTCTGTGGAACTCCCTGACAGGATGTTGTGATGGCATCTAGCCTGATGGCTTCAAAAGGGGATTGGTCAGATTCCTGGAGGAAAAGTCCATCACAGGTGATAAACCATGATGGAGATATGTAATCTCCAGGCTTAAAACCAGGGTCCTTCAAGGGCCAGATGCAGAGGAGTGGTATCAGGAGACAGGTATCTCATCTTCTCCGCTCCTGGATGCATTTGGTGGGGCCACTGTGAGAGGCAGGAAGCTGGACTAGATGGGCCTTTGGCCTGATACAGCATGGCTCTTCTTATGTTCTTATGTTCTTTTGTAACAATGATGTACCATCAAGTCAATTCTGACTTAGGAGGACCCCTTTCTGGGATTTCCAGATAGACAGGACTCAGATAGGGGTTTCCCATTCCCTTTTTCTGGGAATATCCCTGGGGCTGTGCAGCTTGCCCAAGGCCACCCAGGCTGGTTCATCTCATAGGATGGTCAGTGGGGAATCAAACTCCCTACCTCTGGCTCCATAGCTGGGTACCTAAACTAAGGAGCTATCTAGTCATAGAATCATAGAGTTGGAAGGGACCTCGAGGGCCATCCAGTCCAACCCTGTGCCATGCAGGAACCTCCATCACAGGACTCCTGACAGGTGGCCATCCAGCCTCTGCTTAAAAACCTCCACAGAAGGAGACTCCACCACCCTCCGTGGCAGCATATTCCACTGCCGAATAGCTCTAACTGTCATGAAGTTCTTCCTAATGTTCAAATGGAATCTCTTTTCCTGTAGTTTGAAACCATTGCCTCGAGTCCTAGTCTCTGAAGCCATGGAAAACAAACCTGTTCCCTCTTCTATAGTCCATGCACTGGGAACAGGAAACCTCTCGTCCTCTGCCTCCAAAATTGACATGTGCAGCATTGCACGCAGAGTCTTCATCACTAGTGTCCCTTCTGCTCTGGAGCGCAAGTGAGTATCAAAAGTGACCCAAATAAGCAGCCTGACAGCAGATATAAGCAGATGTGATCGTAAACCAAAGCAATCATCTTTTCCCCCCAATGAACACTCCCTAGTCTCCAATATCAGGGTTGTAACCTTGGCATAACATGTGGAGTTGTTCCAAGGATCCCTCGTGGAATGCTGACAAAGAAGTCCTATATAACTTTAGAGCAGTGCTTCCCAGATGTTTTTGAACTAAAATTCCCAGAAGCCTTCACTACTAGCTGTGCTGGGCAGATTTTCTGGGGATTGCAGGCCAATAATATCTAGGGACCCAAGATAAGGAACCACAGTTTTAAAGAATCACCATGATAATGGCATATGAAGTACAGTGGTCCCCCGCCATTTCACGGCTCATATACTGTGATCCCAGTATATTGCGGGACAGTAGTATATGAAAGGCAAGGCCTCCTGAGGCAAGCTTCTTGGGCCTACTTGAGGCCTCGTACATTTACCTGAAGCCTGGCGCAGCTCCAAACGGGTCTCTGATGGGTTTCCCAGGCCTGTAAGAGGCCCCAGAAGTGGTTTCTGGTGAACCGGAAGTCACTTCCGGAAAACTAGAAGTGACTTCCGAATCACGCAAAACCACTTCTGGGGAGTCCAACAGGCCCAGGAAGCCCATCGGAGGCCCATTCGGGGCAGCGCCAGCCCTCAGGTAAATGTACGAGGCCCCAGATAGGCCCCCCAGTCCCGACCCAACCCAACATCGACATATAATGGATTTGCCATTATCGCGGGTCGGGTTGAGTCCCTAACCCCTGCAATAGGCAGGGGATTACTGTATTGGTTCTCCACTAGAAGTTAGGGGTTGAAAGCCCAGCCCAGCCACTAATTTAACTCTAAGGTGGATATTTTCAAGTCCTTTGAATATCAGTTCAGTCTAAGTTAAATGATAGTGGTCAAAGGATGAAGCCCACGTTAGATCTAACTATGGTAGGCATGGAACCGGAAATGTTGAGCATAAAGAGCAGTTCATTAAACTAAGAAACCCAAACAAAACTATGGAGAAATGAAATTTGCAAAGACGAATGTCAAAGGAGTACGGTGAAAAAAGGAACTAACAGAAATATACAGAATCATAGAATCATTGAGTTGGAAGGAGGTCTATGAGGCCATCAAGTCCAACTCCCTGCTCAAGGCAGGAATACACATCAAAGCACATCTCAACAAGGGTTGTCCCACTGTCTTGAATGCCTCCAGGGTTGGATCACCATCTCCAGACATCATTGCATTCATTGTCATACTTCTCTAACAGTTAGAAAGTTTCTCCTGTTATTCAACCTAAACCTGGCTTCTTCTAGCTTGAAGATATTATTGTGTGTCCTGCCTTCTTGTATCATCAAGAAGAGATCCTGACCTTTCTACCTTTCAATTATTTAAAAAAGAACTGTCTTCTTAGTTTCCCATTTTTTTCCATCTTTCCTCACAGAGGGGACTGGATGCCTCTATCACAGGCATCCAGTCCCCTCATCATCCTTGTTGTCCTCCTCTGAACTGGAGCCTCGTGGCGCAGTGGTTAGATGCCTGTCCTGCAACTAAAGCTGTGCTCATGACCTGGGGTTCAATCCCAGGTAGCCGGCTCATGGTTGACTCAGCCTTCCATCCTTCCGGGATCAGTAAAATGAGTACCCGACTTGCTGGGGGGAGGCAATGTGTAGCCTGCATTACTGTAATTAAAACTGTAAACTGCCCAGAGACTACGTGAAGTGGTATGGGGCGGTATATAAGCAGAACACTTTGTTTTGCTTTCTTCCATTTTGTTTGCTTCCTCTTCCAAGTACAGTGTCTAGAACTGAACCCTGACTCGAGGCCTAACCAGTGGCAGACTAGCCCCTCGTGGGAGATGGAAACCATGCTTCCAGCCTAAAACAGAAAGCAAAGACATTTTTCCTGCAGGCTGTTGCTTTTCATGGATGACGGGGCAGAGGAGAGGTCCTGGAGAGCTCTACTCTTGGACATATAGCTTGAAGTGAAGTCAGAAAGTGAGCAATTTCAAATCCAAAGATAATAAAGAGGAGAAATTGTACTGGCTGGGAGCTCTGCACCCCCTCCTCCAGTCTCTCTCTCATTCTCTCTCTCTCTCTCTCTCTCTCTCTCTGACCCAATCCCCTTACATGTCACATCAACATAACTTGTCTGTGAAGATTCTCAGTCATCCAGGTGAGTTTATCTTGAAGTTGAGTCATGGCTACTGGACTTCTTTTTGACAGACAGAAATGTTTCGCTGTTCATCCAGACTGATGAAGCTGTTTGGATGAACAGTGAAACGTTTCTGTCTCTCAAAAAGAAGTCCAGTAGCCATGACCCAACTTCAAGATCAACATAACTTCTGCTTCCCCCTCATATACCTTTTGTTGTGAGGCGATCATTACAGAAAGAAGCCTTTTAAGCAAAGCAATAGCATGACTCTTTTTCCTCCTCTCCTTGTCCTTCCTTACCCACCCTCTCTCACCCAGGTCTTTCTCCTTCCAATTTAATCTCCAAGGCTCGCTAGCTGGCAGTTCATAGTTTGAATGAGGCAAGTTAACAGACGGTGAAATAGCTTCCCCACCGGTGGTGCCGAAAGGGTTGGACAGAGTGCGTCAGGCTCCATTTTCTCCCTGGGGTTGACGGGAAGCAAGGTGAGGAGAGAAGGCAGGGCGGTTCGGCCAGCCTGTGAGAGAAGGGGGTGGGGTGGGGATTTAAGTGGCCTCCTCCGCTGGGAGACAGGATCCACTGCAGAAAGAACAAGGTAGGGTTGTCTTCCGTATGAGGTCAGATCCAACACATGCACGCCTCAGCAACCCAAACTGAAGAGGGCAAGCCATGGGTGGAGTCTAAATAAGGCCAAGGTAAAGTCCAGAAGAGTGAAAGGGGGAAGTAGTTACCCCACTGGCCAACTGGAAAATTCAACCTCTTGGGTCAGCAGATGTTCTTGGGCTAAAACTCCCAGGAGCCTTTGCCACCAGGACCATTGACATGTCTTGAGGTCCAGGTCCCAAGTTGGAGTTTGAATTTTTGGTAGCAAGTCCCAAGTCTGAGCCTTGATTGAAAACAGGTATTTTCGTCCAGAGAAAAGGAAGGCATGAGTAGGTTGCAAACCGGGAGGCATGTTTAAGACATTGGGATGGGGGGTGGGGGTGGAAGAAAGACAAGTTTGAGTTAACAGAACAATACAACTTAAGCCCAACTTGAAAGTGAGTTCTGTGACTCAAACCCCCATCCCTGTTCCCTACCAGTTGTGCTGTCCAGGACTTCTGGAAGATGCCATCTAGGAACATAAGAACATAAGAAGAACCCTGCTGGATCAGGCCAAAAGCCCATCTAGTCCAGCTTCCTGTACCTCACAGCGGCCCCACCAAATGCCTCTGGGAGCGCACGAGACTAGATCTCTGTCTCCTGATACTACTCCCCTGCATCTGGCCCTTGAAGTGCCCTGGTTTTAAGCCTGGAGATGACACATCTCCATCATGGTTTGTCACCTGTGATGGACTTTTCCTCCATGAATCTGTCCAATCCCCTTTTGAAGGCATCCAGGCCAGATGCCATCACCACCTCCTGTGGCAGGGAGTTCCACAGACTAACAATGGGGTGGGTGAAAGTTCATCAAGGGACTCATAGTTGGGAGCCAACTGTCCAACGTTCTGACCTTACATAGCATGTAGGGTTCAGGACCTCGGATAGCTCCTTCAAAATTGGTGCACTCCAACTGAGAGTGGAGCCAGTCCCCTCTGATTATCAACATCAAGGCAATGGAACCACTGCCCCTGGGGAGGAGGTGAGTGTTCCAATGCTGGAGGCATTCAAGAGACATTTAGGCAACCCTCTATCACAGGCATGTCCAAATGTTGGCCCTCCTGATGTTTGGGACCGCAACTCCCAGAATTCTAACCTTAGATTGCCAATGACAAAGGACTGTGGGAGTTGTGGTCCAAAACATCTGGAGGGCCGAAGTTTGGACACGCCTGCTCTATCAGATCTGCTTTGGGCAGCAGGTTGGACCTGACGGGCTTAGAGGCCCTTTCCAACGCCACGATTCTTTAAATCTACAAAGGTCTCAAATAGCAACAACAATGGAACAGCCATCGTGTCAGTCAAAAATACAGCCAATTCTTATCCGGCTTGCAAGCTCAGTGCAGGATAGTGGATCGAGAGATGGACTTGATCCTGGATTCAAATCCCTCTGCTCAGCTGGGTATGTGGAACTATTAAAACCTCTTCTGTCTGTTGTACGGAAATAAGCATGACGGGACATCGTGTGAGTTGTTAAGCTGAATATTAAGTGCACATTTGAGCCTAGTATTAGAACTTAGATGTCTGTCTGTCCATCTGTCTGTCTGTCCGTACCCCACCGTCCTCCTTAAAAAGGTAACATTCAAAGGTGAAAACAACTAGCGTACAACAGTGGTTTAGAGATCCTGAAATTGGCAATATTGAAAGCGAAGAACAATGCATTTAAAGAGGCAGCGCGTGTCATGAAACACCATATTAAAGCTGACCTGACAAGCATACCCATTGTTTAAAAGGACCAAACAAATATCGCTCAGAGAGAGACAGCTCAAGACCGAGTAATCGGGGGTGGGGGTGGGGACCCAAGTAAAAGTCAGCCTGTTCTAACTTGGCAGCCCATTAATATAACACAGCCTACCACCTTTGCTATCAACAGAGCCGAGAGTCAAAAACAAACATGTTATTTTATAACTTTGGAGAGCTAGCGCACAGCCTGGAAGCTGAAACCTTGGGAAAGGCTATATATTTCTCTTCTGGCAGGTTGATCAGAGCAAGTTATTTGGAGGCTCTCTCCCATATCAAAGGCCCCTCACTGGTAGGCCCAGCGCCCCACCACCACCACGAACTTCCATCACTGTAGACTTTCATCATCTCAGAATCACCGAGCAGGGAACGGCCGGGCTTTAGAAGCTTGCTATTGCCGCCTCAGCGCCTCTTTTATTTCCAGCCTCGCAGGCAAGGAAGCAATTTGGCCGCCGACGCCTGCTGAGCCCACACGACCGAGGGGATATTGGGAGACTGAAGGAACTAAAGATGCTTTTCTTTTGGAAAAATAAATAAATAAATCAGAGGCCTAAAGCGATGCAGGGAGCCTCCGGAAGGATGGGCAGTGTCTTTCGTTTCCTTCCATCCTTCCTGGGCCAAGTACGCCACGCTACTATTTTCCGTCTGCTTGTTGTTTCGCATGGCCATGGAATTATAAAGCTGAAAGACACCACCCCCCCAAGAGTCATCCAGTTCAGCCAAGCCAGTGCATGCAGTGAGAACTTACTGTATACACCCGAATATAAGCCTAGTTTTTCAGCCCTAATTTTCGGCTGAAAAAAGGGGCCCTCGACTTATATGAGGGTCATTACTTTTATCCACTGAGGCAAGTGCTTGGATCAGTGGCTAAAAGTCATTTTAAGCATTGCGTGCTGCTTCTCATGACCCCCCTCTGCATCACAGGGCAGCAGCGTGCAATGTTTAAATTGACTTTTAGCCATTGACCCAAGCACTTGCCTCAGTGGCTAAAAGTCATTTTAAACATCACACACCACTCCCCCAGCTCACAAAGGAGGAGCTGCCAGGCCCTGCTGCATTTCCCACCCTAGACTTATATTTGAGTCAATACATTTCCCCAGTTTTGGGGGGTTAAATTAGGGCCCTCGACTTATACTCAGGTTGACTTATACTCGAGTATATACAGTAAATCCGAGTCCTAAGTCTTTTCAAACTCTTGACAATAGAAAAGCCCACCGGTTTCCAGGATAATCAATTCTGATGCATGGCTTATCTTGCTATCAGGCTCCCTCCACCACACACAAACTCACACATACACTTTGACCTGGGATTTCCTGTCTTGTAGGGAGTACGCACCAATAGTTGTTGTGAGTTTTTTGGTCTGTTTGGCCATGTTCTGGAAGTTTTTTGTTCCTGATGTTTCACCAGGCTCTGCAGCCGGCATCTTCAGAGGGCAAAGAGCTCAGGGAACTAGGAGTTCTCTCTGTGCTCTGCAGAAACATCAGGAAGAAAAACTTCCACAACACGGCCAAACAGCCCCCAAAACTTTACAACAATGATCAGATACCAGCCGTGAAAGCCTTCGAGAATACGCATCAAGTTTGAGGATCACAAAGAATTGGGTGAAAGGTCTTCTATCTTGGAAGACAGGGGAAAAACCAAATAGATATTGATAGACTTAGGCAATGGATTGAAGATAACAGAATGAAACTGTACAGGGATATTTGCAAAGTTCAGCACCTGGAGGGGGGAACAATTGCACCATTACAAGATGGGGAATATTTCGCTTAGTAACACTATGAGTGATAACAGATCTTGGAATTGCTGTAGAGCAAAAGATGAGTAGGAGCCAAGAGTGCGATGTGGCTGCAAAGACGGCAAGTGCTATTTTAAGATCCATTAACGGACTATAGTCTCCAAATCCCATTAGATAAGACTTCCTCTCTATTCAACATTGGTTACGCCTCATATGTTCTGGACACTGCATATGTAAAATGATGCCAACAAACGGGAGCAAGTTCAGACGAGGTCAAGTAGGATGATTAGGGGGTTGGAAACCAAGCCTTGGGAGGCAACACTGAAAGAACTGAGCATGTTTAGTCTTGAAAATGGAGATGGAGGTGGTGCTTTTTGAATACTTGAAAGGCTATCCTGCAGAGGAGAGGCAGGATCTGGTCTCAGTCAACACAGAGTGCACGACATGTAAGAATGGGTTCAAGTTACAGGTTGCCAGATTTAGACTGATTACCAGGAAAAGCATCTTAAGAACATATAAGAACCTAAGAAGAGCCCTGCTGGATCGGGCCAATGGCCCATCTAGTCCAGCTTCCTGTATCTCACAGTGGCCCCACCAGATGCGCCTGGGAGAGCACGAGACTAGAGCTCTGTCTCCTGATACCACTCCCCTGCATCTGGCCCTTAAAGTACCCCGGTTTTAAGCCTGGAGATGGCACATCTCCATCATGGTTTGTCACCTGTGATGGACTTTTCCTCCAGGAATCTGTCCAATCCCCTTTGGAAGGCATCCAGGCCAGGTGCCATCACCACATCCTGTGGCAGGGAGTTCCACAGACTGACAACACGCTGGGTAAAAAAAAACATTTTCTTTTGCCTGTTCTTACTCTCCCAGCCCTCAATTTGAGTTAGAACAGGACAACAACGAAACCAATGATCATGGCAGGTGGTGACTGCTTCGACTCTACACTTGATTTTAGCCAAAAGGCCGAGAAGCCTGCTTTGACTCTGGAGGCTTAGAAGAGGAAATTGGATCATAGTCAGTCCTGCTTTTGATTTGGATTCCTGCCTTGCGAAGGGAGTTGGACCCAATGGCATGGCACAACACCAGCAGCATGAGGTTCCATAGACTGACAGCCACCAACAAGAAGGACCAGTTCCTGGTCATATATTCCTGGATGTCGCTCTGGGTGGCATCTTGCCACATCAAATTTCGGGATGATTCCTACTAGGAATGGGCAGGAAACGAAAAATGAAATGCTGTTTCGTTGTTTCGTTACATAACGAAACAAAA
>JAHTLZ010003423.1:222586-248984 GCA_023846285.1 Phrynocephalus versicolor | reverse complement strand
AGACAGACAGACAGACAGACAGACAGACAGACAGACAGACAGACAGATAGATAGATAGATAGATAACTCTCCCTTGTAGACTCTGGGGTGGAGATTTCACTTGCTGTTGATCACTTTGTGTAAGATCTGCCGCGTTCTCCATGGTGAAAAGTCCATGCTGAGGAAGACCTGCTGCTATTCCATGCATGCTTCTTTGGAAAGACTCATGCCTTCTCTTCCTCCTCCTCTCATGTTTGTGTTGGTGGTGGAGGGGGGGAGGGGGGAGAGAGAGAGAACTGGCAATATTCCACCAACGTTGTGTGGCAAATCAAGTCCTGGCTCTCAAAGCCCCCTCCCACACACACACACACTGCCTGACTTGAACGTGGTCAGATGAGACAGTTGGGTTGTTCATCCAACTGGCGGCAAAATCCCCCCCACCCCACCCCGTCCCCGCCTCCAGCTCAGCTCCAACCGTTCCCGGTCTGGTTGCAACAAAGGCGTTTTGTCTCCATGGAAGGTTGCACCTGCCTCTACTTCGCTCCCAACGACGCGCTCGCCCCCTCATCCCCGGCATGCAAAACACGCACGAGCCCGACCGCAGTTCGCTGGGAGAGAAAGCCAAAAGGCCGGAGTCTCTCTTGCAAGGAGGCTCGGCACCACAGTATCTCCGAATCCCTGAGCGACGCACTTCATCTTATGTAATTGTGGCTAATAACTCTCATGGCTCAGAATCGATGTTGGGCTGGCGGCTCCAGAGAAAAGCAAAACCGCCGTGACAACAGCAGTGAGCTCTCATCCCCCCTCCCCCAGTTTCAAAAATGTCCCCGTCTGCCATTCTCTTGCAAAGGATCAACTTTTTTCGCAATGCTTTTATTGGAGAAGGGAATGCAGTGCAATCAAAAACACGGGAAAATGACAGTGAAATAATACACTGGGGGGGGGGGTTCAAAGTAGAGGAAAAGAGATTCCATTTGAACCTTAGGAAGAACTTCATGACCGTTACAGCTGTTCGGCAGTAGAATATGCTGCCCCAAAGGAAGGTGGTGGAGTCTCCTTCTTTGGAGGTTTTGAAGCTGAAGCTGGATGGCTGTCTGTCGGAAATATTGTGATGGGGTTCCTGCATGGCAGGAGGTTGGACTAGATTGCCCTCAAGGTCTCTTCCAACTCTAGGATTCTATGATTCACCCCATGCCGGTGTGGAACGCTGATTTCTTTCTACTTCCAACTTCACCTTGCATGACGCCATGCCCTTCCTAGCCTCTGATACTTCCCTCTTGGACCTCAAACAGCAAATCAGCGTTTCAGCAAATAGAATGAATCCTTCCCTGTCTTCTGGGGCTGGGACTACTTCCCCCATCATCCCCCGTCAGCACACTAGCAGGGGATAATGGGTGCTACTCTACAACCTCTCTAGCGGTCAAGCCCATTGTGGAAAGTGGCCTAGGAATTTTGCCTGTTCATTTTCTCCCAAACAATGTTTTCAGGTCTACAGAATTCAGGAGAATGTTCTAGAAGCCATGTCCCCCCCCCCAGTGGAAATAGCACAGTGGCTTAGGTACCTGGCTGAAGAGCCAGAGTTTGGGTGTTCAGTTTCCCATTGTGCCACCTTTTAGAAGGGCTGTCCTCAGTGATATATACTGCCCTATCTGCAGTTCTAAGATGACTGCAAATATGATTAAGATAGATTATTATTATTTTGAACCTATAGACCAAGGTTGGCGAACCTACGGCACAGGTGCCAAAGGTGGCCCTCGGAGCCCTTTCTGTGGGCACCCGACATCGCCCCTTCACAGCCACCTGTATTCAGGTTAAATTGCTGTATTGGCACTTTGCAAAAAAAAGGTGGGTTTTGAATTGCTGTTTGGGCACTCTGTCTCTAAAAGGTTCGCCATCACTGCTATAGACATCAGTATGTAATGAAGGCTGCAGGTAAGGTGAGGGATCAATTCAGCTTGAGCATATATTGCATTTCTTGAAATCCTCCCCTCCCTCTCAAAATTACAGAAACCACACACACACGCACGGATGGATGGATGGACGGACAGATGGACGGACAGATGGACCAACCTACAGACAATCAGAATAGACCACTTCCGTTTCCTCAGCACTGTAGCTTCTTGAAAAACGGCTTAAGAATAATCTTCCTGTCACTTCATTACATCGTCAGGGACAAAATGTTACTCCTGAGACCCAACAGATTGACGGTGCCTAAGAAGTGACTTGATTGAATCATACATGATATGGACAAAGTACATAAGGAAAAGCTGTTTTCCCTGTCGCACACCACAAGAACTCAGGGGTGGGGGCACTCCATGAAACTTTTGGGTGCTAGATCTGAAACAAATAAGAGGAATCACTTTTTCACCCAGAGGATTGCTGGTCTGTGGAACTCCCTGCCAGAGGAAGTGGGGACAGCTGTCAGCCTTGACAGCTTTAAGAAAGGATTGGACAAGTTCATAGAGAACAAGGGTCTTAATGGCTATCATAATAAGGATGCCTAAGGACAACCTCCGGGTTGGAGAGGTAGGCAGGATATCTCTCAATGCCATTTGCAGGGAATCGTAAACAGATGAAGACATCTGCTTGGGTAAACCCTGATGAAAATGGTGAGCCACTGTGTGTGAGAGAACGCTGGACTGGATGGGCTGTGGCCTGTTCCAGCAAGGCTGTTCTTATGTTCTTAAAGCAGATTGGCTGGCAAGCGTTTGGGGGCAGTTCTTGCCACATCTTTGTTTTGCCTTTTAAAAAAAGTCTGTGGATGTAGCCAAAACCTGGAGCCTTGTCAAGTGGGAATGTGGGAGAATGCCCACCTGTCAGGTCTACTTGTGTAGGAATTCTGCAACAAAGCTCCATTCTGGAATGCCAAGATATCCAATTTATTATAATAATCCTGCAACTACAGATCTAGAAGGGACCTTCTGGATCAATAACCTCTGGCTGTTTATTTCTTGCCAGATTCCTTCATGCACTGCCTACATTTGGAACAACCCACATGCCTCAAACCTCTTCGTTTCTTGGGACCTTCTGCTTCATCCTGGGCACCTCCGATCCGGTCTGATTTTCAGAAGCTTAAACCTGCTCCGGACGTGGGAGGAAGCCCACCAGAAAAGAGCTGTGATCTCCAAAAAGCACTCGATCTTCAAATCCTGGATGGTTGTGGTGGTTGAAGCTCAACGCTCTCCCAGGGTGAGAGCTAAAAGGACAACCTTCTTGCCAACAGCCCGTGCCCAACACCCTCTAACAGGTGGGTCCAAAGACATGTCGTGTCTCGCATCTGCATCATGGCAAGGACATCACAGAAAAGGCACGCCCAACGGAGCGCTTTCTCTTCGCCTCGGATGGTGGTGCCCTTGGATCACCCGCCTGCAGGGTCTGCCACGCAAGGACAAAGCCCAAACAATAGAATCACTTTCAAAGAGAGACGGCAAGCTTCCTGCTTCATCTCTCTCCTCTTCGACTGGCTCCCCTGTCTTACATAATTGTTTTGCTTCCGAGCCATAGGAGAGGAGAACTATATATATATGTATATTAAAGAAAATATTCTATCCTAGCCTCCGGGACATGCAGAATCTTCAAAGATCTGTACATTTCGGACTTTAGGAAATGCAAAAGAGAGAAAGAGAGAGAACAGCAACAGAGGTAGGGCACCAGCTGCCTCTGTTCGGTTCTTCAACAAAGCAAAAGAGAATTCGGAGCTCAAGAAGCTGTACTAGCTCCATTTGCAGAAATGTGTGGCCGTACACTTTTGAAAAGCACTTTGACTTCTGTTAGTCTTTTCAGTTCAAGAGGGGGAAAAGAATGAACCAAAGGCTCCAGCAACCCTAATAGGGCACCTGTCCTTCATTTATAAGGTTCTTGGAAGGAATGATGAAATAAAGAGCCACACTGCTAATCCATGAAGGCCACCCAAAGACATTTTGCTGTGTGAGGTCATAGAATCATAGAATCATAGAATTATAGAGTTGGAAGAGACCTCATGGGCCATCGAGTCCAACCCCCTGCCAAGCAGGAACCCCTTCACAATATTTCCGACAGATGGCCATCCAGCCTCTGCTTAAATACCGTCAAAGAAGGAGACTCTACCACCCTCCGTGGCAGCATATTCCACTGCCGAACAGCTCTAACTGTCATGAAGTTCTTCCGAATGTTCAAATGGAATCTCTTTTCCTGTAGTTTGAAACCATTGCCCCGAGTCCTAGTCTCTGAAGCCATGGAGAACAAACCTGTTCCCTCTTCAATATGACATCCTTTCAGATACTTAAACATAGCTATCATATCCCCTCTCAGTCTTCTTTTTGATAGGCTAAACATTCCCAGTTCCCTAAGCCGTTCTTCATAAGACATCTCTTCCAGGCCTTCAACCATTCTAGTCGCCCTCCTCTGCACCCGCTCGAGCAGGTCATGGGAGCCTCAGCTCAGTTGCGACTTCCATCTAGAGGAAACCCACTGAAGGTGATACTATACTGCATGGAAATGACAGGTGGGTCCACTGTGCATTCACAAATAATCAGATCGGGATTCCTCAAGGGTAGCTGTCCACATCTGGAGGATTCAGGAAGGGGCAGAGGCAAAGAGCTCGGTTTGCACAGAACCCCGACAGCTCCAGTGATCTTAAGGTGCTAACAAGGTGCTTATTGGCAATTGTCAACTCTGCCTCTTCTCGCTGATTTGATTCTCCTATCCCCCCTTTTTCCGGGGGTGTCCTGGGACTGTGCAACATGCCCAAGGCCACCCAGGCTGGGTCTGCATCCAAGAGGGTCAATGGGGAATCAAACTCCCAACTTTTGGCTCTGCAGCAAAATAGCTAAGCGACTGAGCTGTTAAAAACCAGGAGAGGCTCAGTCTCTGCCTTCCTCTCCCCAGCCAAAAAGAGGATTGAAACAATACCATTGGTGCTGATCCTTGTCTCAAGATATTGCTCGCCAACCCTGCCAGTCCCTGCCAATTGCTGCTTTTTCCTGGAATGAGTGGTGGTGGCATGCCATCTCTGTATGTCATTTGCGGTCTACTGCCACAGAACATCAATGCAGCTGGCAGTGTTTACTCCCTTTGGCAGGAGCCTCTTGGCCCAACTTGGTATCTCGTGATGGCAGGGAGATTTGCCCTTCCATCCTGGAAAGAATGCCCTGGTCTCCAGAAGCCACTAGCACAACAAAGAAACTTTGCAGAGGAAAGTGTCCGATACATCAAAAAGGCCCAAGCACCACCTCAGGGACTGTCATGACCTCTCATGACCTCTCTTTCTGCCACCCTCCCTCTCAAATGTAGTTCCTTAAGCTGCCAAGACATTGCTGCTAGTGGCTGTATCAACCAGCTCTATCTGGTCCATCACACGAATGAAGTCCATCACAGGTGACATAACAGGAGTGTTATGAGTAAAGTGAATAGAGGGATGCTCTTCTCCCTCTCACAAAACACCAGAAGTAGGGGACATCCACTCAAACTGAGGGCTGGGAGAGTGAGAACAGATAAAAGAAAATGTGTTTTCATGCAGTGTGTTGTTGGTCTGTGGAACTCCCTGCCACAGGAGGTGGTGATGGCATCTGGCCTGGATGCCTTCAAAAGGGGACTGGACAGATTCCTGGAGGAGAAGTCCATCACAGGAGACAAACCATGATGGAGATGTGTTATCTCCAGTCTTAAAACCAGGATACTTCGAGGGCCAGATGCAGGGGGATGGTATCAGGCATCTAGTCTCATGCGCTCCCAGATGCATCTGCTGGGGCCACTGTGAGATACAGGAAGCTGGACTAGACGGGCCTTTGGCCTGATCCAGCATGGCTCTTCTTATGTTCTTATGTTCTTATGACCTCTCTTCCCACCACCCTCCCTCTCAAATGTGGTCTCTTAAGCTGCCAAGACATTGCTGCTCACGGCTGTATTGACCAGCTCTATCTGGACTCAAAGGCATTTTCTTTCCCACATAACAGGAGTGTTAATTAGAAGCTGCTGACCTGCAGCCAACTGATAGCATCAGGGACCCAGCCCTTGCCTCCAAGGGGAAACATAACCTGGTTTGGATTTTTCTAACTCAAGATGGAAGCTTGGAGCTGCCATTCAACCCCCTTCCCTCTCTCTCCCAAGTCTGTCTGTCTGTATACCTATGGCTTGGGGGGGGACCCCTACCTTTTTGTACTACAAAGCCCAGAATTCCCCAGGCAGCATGGTTTCCCACTTGTTGATGCTGGCTGTGTCAATGTCAGCAGGGGCAGAGAATCCCTGCCAAATTTTTGTCTAAAGGAGCTGTCCAAGGTGCTGGTCATATGTGGTAGGCAGGCTTCAGCACTCTGGACAGATCATGGCCCTCGGATGCTACAACTGTCCATGGATTTTCTGCCCCATTGACTGGGGAGCCTCCAGGTTCTACTGCTCCCATCAACTTCACATTTAGCCTTTTACCCATCTTCATACTGATGAAGTGTAGAATTCATTGGTTTGATAAACAAAAATAGAAGGTCTACGGCCTCTATTCCATTCCCATGAACAAAACAAGGCATCTCTATATTCACTCGCCTTGTTGATGTTGGCTGTCTTGATTCAACGTGACATCTTGACAAAGAATACTCAAAGTCTGCAAGCTTTGCCAGCCTCAGGTAAGCACAGGAAAAGACCTGGTTGCACCCCCACTCTGGTCTCTATAATTTGTGCAGCTTATTTCTGCATCAAGAGCCCTCTCTAAGCACTTGCAGGCAGTGTCCACCCTGAACAAATGAGAGATTATTAAAACAATAAAATATCTGATCCTTCAAATCCTTCACATTTAACCATCAAAGAATGATGCTGCCCTACTTTTGTCCAGTCAGCCTTACTGGCATGCAAGCGCTGTTGGTGCTGAAACATTATATGCCCAGTTTAGCTCATTTCACACAGGAAAAGAAGCTCTCCTCATTCTTTCCACAAAATGCTTCCAACTCTGGTGGGGAGAGAGAAGAGTTTCTCACTTCCTTAGGCTCACACTAAAGGACAAGACAAAGGTAGACAAGATGGGGGCTCCTTGGCTCAGAAACACTACAAGCAAAAAGGATCTTGGAACTGACGTTCATCAGAAGCTGAATGTGAGCCAGCAGGGCAATGAGGATGCAAAAAAAAAAAGGCCAATGTGATTTTAACCTGCATTAACTAGTCTCCATAGATTGAGACATACAAAATAATGCAGGGCATGAGTAAAGTGGATAGAGGGACGCTCTTCTCTCTCTCTCAAAATACCAGAAATAAGGGACATCCACTCAAATTGAGGGCTGGGAGAGTGAGAACAGACCAAAGAAAATATATATTTTTTACCCAGTGTGTTGTTAGTCTGTGGAACTCTCTGCCATAGGATGTGGTGATGCCATCTGGTCTGGATGCCTTAAAAAGGGGATTGGACAGATTCCTGGAGGTGACAAACCATAGTGGAGATGTGTCATCTCCAGGCTTAACACCAGGGTAATTCAAGGCCCAGATGCAGAGGAGGGGTATCAGGAGACAGATATCATCTGGTGGGGCCACTGTGAGATCCAGGAAGCTGGACTAGATGGGCCTTTGGCCTGATCCAGCATGTCTCTTCTTATGTACTTATGTTATATCCCACGAGGCTCTAGTCCCCTTCTATATGGCATTCGTTAGTCCTCATCTAGAGCACTGTGTCCAGTTCTGGACCCTGTACTACAAGGATGGGACAGAGAAGGGTCACAAGGATGAAACCAAGCCCTACAAGGAAAGACTGAAAGAACTGAGCATGTTTAGCCTTGAGCAAAGAAGACTGAAGGGAGGCAGGAGAGAACTTTTCAAATATTCCAAAGGCTGTCACATAAGAGGGGCAGGGTTCTCAGTCATACCAGGGCACATATTAATGGGTTCAAGCAATAAGAAGTCAGTCTGGAAGTTGACTCATGGCTACTGTACTTCTTTTTGAGAGATAGAAAAGTTTCGCTGTTCATCCAAACAGCTTCATCGGTCCGACCGATGAAGCTGTTTGGATGAACAGCGAAACGTTTCTATCTCTCAAAAAGAAGTCCAGTAGCCATGGCTCAGCTTCCAGATAAACTCACCTGGATGACTGAGAATCTTCACAGAAATAAGAAGTTAGGTGAAGGTAAAGGTAAAGGTAAAGGTTCCCCCCGTACATGCGTGCTAGTCATGTCCCACTCTAGGGGGTGGTGCTCATCTCCATATTCAAGCTGAAGAGCCAGTGTTGTGCAAGTCCATGGCCACATGGCCGGCATGGCTGCAAGGAAACACTGTTTTTAAGTTCCCGCTTTTTACAGCAGTACCTATTTATCTACTCGCATGTAAATGCTTTCAAGCTGCTAGGTTGGCAGGAGTTGCGGTTATCAGCGGGAGCTCGCTCCACTGTGTGGCACCTGGAATTCAAACCGCTGAGCTGCCGATTTTGCAGCCAACAGTTTTCAGAAACCTTATTCCACTGAGCCACCACGCCCCTTAATAAGAAGTTAACTTCCTGCAAAAAGCTGCAAAAACTTCTCATCTGTTAGAACAGTATGACAATGGGATCAGTGACCTCAGGAGAAGGTAAGCACTCCAGTGCTGGGGGCATTCCAGAAAAAAAAACTAGGCAACTATCAGATCTGATTTGATTTGGTTGCCTTCACCAAGGAGGAGGTTGGAGTCACTGGCCGTGTATCCTTCTTCTAACTCAATTATTCTGTGATTCTATACGCTCCTACAAGGAGGAGGGGAACATAAGTGGCCTCTGAATCCCTTTGGTCCAAAATCTCTTTGCACTTGGCTCTGGATGGTAAACATCAAGGATGGGGTAAAACCCTAGAATCACAGGATTGTAGAACTGGATGGCATCTCTAATGTCAGTAGAGTCCAATCCCCAGTTGAAGTTGGAAACTCACAGGTCAAGCAACCCTGACAGGCAGCCATCCAACCCCCAATTAAAAGCCTCCGTGGCACTCCACCCTGTTGTTCAACAGCTCCGGCAGGAGCAACATTCTTCCTAAAGTTCCTCGAGCCCCTTGCCCTCTGAAGATGCTGTAGCAGATTTTAGAAGTAGGGAAGCCTTTCTCTAAGGCCAAATGTAAATAAGGCCAATACAAAGTGCACGATAGCTTGTAGTAGATCTGCTCTCTCAAGTGCCTATGTAAACATCTGCTAAGGTTCATTCCAGCTAAGAAGCAAGTGAACAGGCTGGGAGAGACAGAGACAGAAGGAGATTTTCCCCGGAAGGATTCTCCAAGATGGACTAATAGACTCATGCAATGTAGTTTTAAAGTAGATATGGGGGCTGGGGGTTTGCCTCTTGAGCCTCATTTAAGTTAGGAAGGGAAACCATGTCATTATTTTTTTAGCAAGAGAATATTCTTGTGTAATTCTTCTTAGGAAATAAATGCTTTTATATTCTTATTCAGCCACAGAGTCTGGCAAAGCGTCAGGAAGAAAAACTTCCAGAACACGGCCAAAGAGCCCAAAAAACTCACAACAACTATGTGGGCAAAATCTCCGCTCTCTAAATGTGCCTGCCCCCACCCCAGACACAGAACCGGGCAACTGCTCCTGATTCTGATTCTGTAGAGGGAAGGGAGGGTTACTGATCTGTATTGGGTTCCATATGTCCACATTGACACCTCGCCTCCCATGGAAAACTCTCTCGGCTGAAAAAGTTACATTGGCATGAAAAGAAGGAGGGACTTTTGTTCTTTTGTTTATTTCCTTTCTCCTAAATTTCTTGATGAACATCAAAAATAGCCAGATGTCCTGCTTTGGCATCCTTGAGGCCAGTGCTGATGGATTGTTGCTCACTTGAGGAATGACAGTTTTCCCTAAAGGGAAAGGTTGAAAAATGAACCCACTCCCTCTGACAGGATGTTCTGCCCTCTTCACAAAGACCTCCTCAGCTTCCCCTCGTGCGTTTATTGCCTGCCTGATCAATGCGGGTGCCGACTCCATTTTTCTTTCTTTGCCTCACGTCGCCGAAAGAAACAAAGCATCATCCAACAGGGCAGGGAGGCATCCAGTTGGAGATTTAAGCCAAGATGGCTCGCTTTCCACAGCAACCAAGTCCCTGAAGACAAATCAAATCGCAAGCCGTGCTATCATCATTCACGGAAAGCAAAACTCAAGGTGGATTTTATGGGTTTCCATCTCATTAAAAGAAAAACACCAGTCTCGCTCGGTTATTTGTTATGTCTCCAGAAGCTAGTCGGGGACAGTCAGCACTGACACTCCAATTGTGCCAACATTCCCCATTCCCAGTGGTGTTCGTTGTCACTCTTTCTCCTGGCTGCCACATTTTAGGTCCATCCTCAAACTCATGTTTGTTGTTGCCTATGAATGGAGGAGAAAGGGTGCTAAGAGAAGAGCCTCCGGGATCACACGAGGTTCTCCATAGGACAGGGATGAGGACTCACAAATAATGACTCCATGAACAAGTCACACCAGGGACTTGACTTGAGTATTTTTCTGGAAAGACTTAGACTTGGACTCGGACGCATTGTTCTGACTCATGATCATGCCCTTTGAACTGCATAGCTGGTAGGGACTCTCTGGATCATGGAGTCTAACCCTTGTAAAGGAAGACCAGTGGGGAATTTAACTCCCAGGACCTGACTCCTCAGCCACTGACGTGAACTCATGGCCTCTGAGCTATCCGTGATCGTGGTGTGCTGGCGGACAGTTCAGTGAAGGTGTCTACACAGTGTGTGGCAGTGGTGAAGAAGGCCAATTCCAGGCACCTGAGGGGGGATATGACTGAAACATACAAAATAATGCAGGGTGTGAGTAAAGTGGATAGAGGGAAGCTCTTCCCCCTCTCACAAAATACCAGAAGTAGGGGACATCCACTCAAACTGAGGGCTGGGACAGTGATAACAGACAAAACAAAATATTTCTTTACCCAGTGTGTTGTTAGTATGTGGAACTCCCTGGCACAGGATGTGGTGATGGCATCTGTCCTGGATGCCTTCAAAAGGGGACTGGAGAGATTCCTGGAGGAAAAGTCCATTCCAGGTTACAAACCCTGATGGAGATGTGTCATCTCCAGGCTTAAAACCAGGGAACTTCAAGGGCCAGATGCAGGAGAGTGGTATCAAGAGACAGAGATCTAGTCTTGTGCGCTCCCAGACATATTTGGTGGGGCCACTGTAAGATACAGGAAGCTGGACCAAAAGGCCAAAAGGTAGGGTAAAGTAATGCATAGGTTTTGTGGGCCTCCCTTTCATAATCCCAAATCTTTCACCTCTGGATAATAAAACATATAATAAATAAATTTGGGGAAAGGTTTCTTTCAGGCCTCCCTCGCAATTTCCCATTCTTTATTCCATCGTCAAGAAAGAGAGGAACCTTCTCCATGAGAGATAACATGTGGCCACCCTGTTTCACATCATCTAAAGCAGTGGTTCTTAACATGTGGGTCCCCAGCTTTTCCTGGACTGCAACTCCCAGAAATCCTGGCCAGCTCAGCTAGTGGTGAAGACTTCTGGGAGTTGCAGTCCAAGAACATCTGGGGACCCACGGGTTGAGAAACACTGATCTAAAGTGTCAAATTGAATGATAAGCATGTCTTTCCAATCAGGCTACCGGGAAAAGCGAGAGGAGTGTCGAGAGAAGCAAAACGTTATCCGGAGAGAAGCAGTATCTTCCGTCATGGAAGGAATGTTGATTCCGGCTCTCTCTCGCCAGATTGACTGCTGTTTGAGGAAGGAATATGTACTAGCAAACTGATTTTCTGTCGCTGACACTTTGCCAAGCAAACCCCGGCTGACATGCCGCTCATTCAAATATGCCAGCTTTCATTTAAGGTTGGAACTTCTTTCTGGAAGTTTTTCTGCCAAGCCTTTGGGGTTCCATGGCTAGACCTTACCCAGAGTCCTGGGTCCAGTTCTGGATGACGCAGTTGTAAGAAGGATGCCAACAAATGAGAGCAAGATCAGAGGAGGACAACCAGGATTGTTAGGGAGCTGGAAACCAAACCACAAGACTTAAAAACCTGGGGATACATAGCTTTTGGAGAAGAATGAGGGAAGGTAGGAGAACACTTTCCAAATACTTGAAAAGTAGTCATACAGAGAACAGTTAGAACAGCTCAGAGGGCAGGGCACATAATAATGGCCTCAAGTGACAGGAAGTTGGATTTTTGTAAGTCGAGCAGACCGTATCTCAAATTTGTAAGGCGGCAGTTAAAACACCAACAGTTTTCCACTCTTAAGTTGAATTGCTCTTAAGTTGAGCTGCTCTTAAGTCAGGGTACCACTGTAATGAGTGTACGTACAAGCCAGAAAGCTCATCAACCCACTTCTTTTACCTGCCTAATTCCACCTAGTGTCAAGGATCTTATGCCCTTCTCAGTGCGGCCTGGGGTTCCTTTCAAGCCCAAATGATCTCTCTGTTATAGCAGCAGGAACGAGGTGAACATGAGTCACCACAGCAGGTCTTTCATCTCCTCAAGTTGTGGGGATTCTTCTTCTTCTTTTGGTCTATTTCTCAAAAGACGCAAAAATATTGTATGCATTTGTTGGGCACACAACCTTTGGGGATCTAATTGCTCTGTGAGTCAGATTCTTCTCTCCTTCTTTGCATCTCATTAGCAGCCAAGGAAGAAGACATGAAGGTGGGGTGAGGAATGTGTTTCTGAGGAAGAAACACAAGGTTTTGGTCAAGGAAAAGAAACCTGTCATGCAAATCCTGTTTATCTTGGGTCTTCTGAGTCCCCTTCCTTGCTATAAGAGAGGGAGAGAGAATCAAGGAGAATGTGGCTGTGTCCGTAAATGGGCACCAAGAAGACACAGAAATGTATGTTCTGCATGATGGTCCAGGTCCATAGAGGCATTAGGATGGATAAAAACATTTCCCAAACAGATTAACTGCCATACTTAGTTACTGCTCTTTACGTATTGCACATAAATGTTGATGTACTCTGAGTAACTTCCTTTAGAAGTACAAAAAGAGCCACTGCTGAATTTTAGGTGAGAAACTCTTGACATGTACCATGTTTCCCCAAAAATAAGACACTGTCTTATATTTATTTTTTCTCAAGAAGACATACTAGGGCTTATTTTCAGGGGATGGCTTACTTTTATTAAGTATAATATGATTGAATGTCAGCCCTGCACACAACCATAGCCACGCCCATCACTAGGTTTTATTACCAGGGTAGGGCTTATATTTAACAAATGCATAGAAATCCTGCTAGGGCTTATTTTGGGGGGAGGGTAGACTGGGAAACAGGGTAGACTGTATGTGTTTTGATTTCTCTTCCCCTTTCAATAAGGCCATATGGCTTCTTCCCTAAGATGCACTCAGTGT
Organism: Phrynocephalus versicolor; assembly: GCA_023846285.1. Lineage (NCBI taxonomy): Eukaryota > Metazoa > Chordata > Lepidosauria > Squamata > Agamidae > Phrynocephalus > Phrynocephalus versicolor. The sequence goes on along the minus strand of JAHTLZ010003423.1, from coordinate 235,754 downwards.
TCTGTTTTGTAAACCACCACCACCACCCAGCTAGAACTAGGGCATGTTCTCCCCACAATACAACCACACCCATGCACCCCCTGACAACTCTCAGGACAATGGAGCTGAGCGAGAACCAAGGAACCAGGTGGTCCACATGGCAGTTCAGACTGGATGCTGGACAAAGAAGAATCGACATGGACAGAAGTTTAACGTGGCACTCAAGAGCCTGGAGTGGACACATTTATGTTCCTCAGAATCCTTGGGAAAACATGGAAGATGCACATCAACAGCATCCAGGATTTAGATATCAGGTGGTGGGCTGGGCTGGGATTGAGAGTCATAATTTCAGGACCATGGATAAGGCCAGGAGATGCTTCCTAGACTACTTGTGTCCTAGACCAGTGGTGGTGAACCTTCAGCAATCCAGATGTACCACAACTCCAAGGATTCTAAGCCTAGATTGCCAATGACAAAAAACTGTGGGAGTTGTGTTCCAAAACACCTGGAGTGCCAAAGGTTTGCCCCCAGTGCCCCAGACCAGAGAATGCACTTGAAATTCCATGTTTTTATTTATTTAAGGTGGAAATGGACAACTTTCCTAATTTTGAACCTCTAGGGAAAGTCCCAAAAGTTGGAATGAGAGATTAAACCAAAATATCTGAAAGTTCACCTCTAGGTACGAAATCCAGTTTGGTGTATGTGTGTGTGTGTGTGTTAGGCATTCCACCAGGATCCAGCCCAACTTGAAAGAGAAATCACTGCTCTTGGATGCTCCCAGGAACAACTTTTTTGTTGTTGAAGAACATCATCAGAGGACAGGGAATTATGGGTCTGATGAGGCATGGATGTGAAGCCATCTTTGGATCAGTCTAGGTAGTTTTGTCACATCCAGGCACAAGAGAGAGAAGGTGCCCTGTATATTTCTCACCAAGGCCTCTCTAAATTGGATAGATGGCTTCAGCACAATGCTAGCAAGAAGTCAAGTGAAGGCGCTCACAGGCTGATAGTCCAAAAAGAACCAAACCAATGCTTCAAGTCCTCAATCTCCAAGCAACAAAGCTGCAGAGCTCATCATTCTGCATAATACATAATGCACGGCTGCCAAGAGGGAAGAACTATATCCAGAATCCCCTTTCCTTCTCTTGTTCAGCATCTCACAAAATCCCTCTGGCCAGAGAATCCTTCGGTGCTTCCTTACCCTCCCAGGCAAAGATGCATCCATTATTCCAACTGAAGGAGACATCCAAAATTGATGCAGGTGACAAGTCAACATGTACTCCATCTCATCCATTCTCATCTAATCAAGCGGAGTCACAACTGGGTTAGCATCCATCTGTTGTAACAAGGTCTTTCTCCTGCCTCATCTAGCTACCAGTGCTTTCTCCTGTTGTGTCAAGTCCTGTGTGGCCCAACCTGATTTGTAGCACCTCTTCAGGATTTCTGATAGAAATTTCAACAATTTTGCATTGCTGCTGCTGTTGTTGTTGTTGCTGTTGCTGTTTGACTATAAACCCCATAACTTTCCCTTCTTGGCTGGGTCCACCTTCAGGACCCAGGCTTTATAGACACCTAAATTGTGCTCACCTGAGGAGAAGTCCCATGCCTTGGATGGACCTGGCTTTTTGTTTGAAAAAAGGAGATACCCAAGAACCACCGGTGCTCCCTAGGAGCCATTGGGACCACTTCCTTTTCAAACAGGAAGTTAGGCCCATCAAAGGCATGCAGGCATGTCCAAACTTCAGTCCTCCAGATGTTTTGGACCACAACTCCCACAGTCCTTTGTCACTGGCAATACAGGCTTGGAATTCTGAGAGTGGTGGTCCAAAACATCAGGAGGGGCCAAAGTCTGGACATGCTTCTATGACATTTCTCCAGGTGAGCCCAATTTAGGTGACTCTACGGCCAGGGCCCTGAAGGTCCCCACCACCACCACCTAGAATCATAGAATCATAGAGTTGGAAGAGACCTCAAGGGCCATTGAGTCCAACCTGCTGCCATGCAGGAACCCCCATTACAGTATCTCCAGACAGATGGCCATCCAGCCTCTGCTTAAAAACCTCCAAAGAAGAAGACTCCACCACCCTCCTCTGGGGCAGCATCTTCCACTGCCAAACAGCTCTAACTGTCATGAAGTTCTTCCTAATGTTCAAATGAAATCTCTTTTCCTGTATGTCTGTGAAGATTCTCAATCATCCAGGTGAGTTTATCTGGAAGTTGAGTCATGGCTACTGGACTTCTTTTTTGAGAGATAGAAACGTTTCACTGTTCATCCAAACAGCTTCATGGGTCTAAATACAGCTAGTGCAAATACTCCATGTTATAGTCAGCTTTGACCTCTTGTTACCCTGGTCTGAATTAGGCTCATAAGATGAACAATGGCCTGAATAGGCTCATTAGGGAGACAATAGTATGCATAGCCTTAAGGTGGACAATGGCCTAAGGTGCTGAAACCCATCAAGAATGGGTCATTAGCTATGGCCTTTTCCTGTAGTTTGAAACCATTGCCCCAAGTCCCAGTCTCTGAAGCCATGGAAAACAAACCTGTTCCCTCTTCAGTCTGACATCCTTTCAAATATTTAAACATAGCTATCATATCCCCTCTCAGCCTTCTTTTTGAAAGGCTAAACATTCCCAGTTCCCTAAGCCATTCCTCAAAAGACATTTCCTCCAGACCTTCAACCATCCTGGTTGCCCTCCTCTTAACTGGCACAAGGCTGTCAACATCCTTTTTAAATTGAGGCACACAGAACTGGACACAGGAGTCCAGGTGGGGTCTGACCTAAAAGGGATAACATGGGTTCTATAGTCCCATAATTCCAAAATGCACATTGCAATTGCCAGCTCTACCGAGAGATGCCAGGGGAACTAAGCTATGGCCCTTCCCCGAAAAGAGCCATGATTCCCCCACCTCCACCCCGTGCACTGCCTCACACAGTGTCAGCCGATGCTTTTCAGCTGCCCGTTTATAGAGCTATAAACCAGCACTGGAAAGCCGGTCCTAAGTACTCTCAGCCTCCCTTAAATCCCACTTTCCACGACAGAAACGGACGGATTCTGTGCTAAAGCGCTTGGCTGATGCCGACAGCTGATTGCCAAGAAGCCGGGGCTCAGTTCCATAAAACGAGGCTTGCATTTGCTTATACTGTAGTAAAAAGCTTCCAAAAAGGCTGCTGTGGTTATCCCCTGGCAGGAATGCCGCGGAGAGACTCACTCCTGTGTGGCATTTTCATGCACTCCCTCGGTTTCATCTGAGGGTCACTGGCCTGAGAATTAATGGCTCATTTGCTAAGGACAGCAAGAATCCACCCCTCCTTTCTTGGGAGAGCTTTGTCTCATGCAGAATATTCCGGGGAACTGGGCACCCTGATAGAAGGGGGAGAAGTATTTAGAAACCCGACCCAAGGCTGTTGGGGGGACTTGCACCCAACCATGGGTTGGCCAAGGGGTGGCCAAAAAAGACTATGCAGGACAAACCAATAAAGGGGCAGAGATGGGGCCGGTTTCTCTGAACCAACAGCTGGCAACGCCGTCTTTCTTGATGGGCCAGAAGGGTGGAGCTTTTCTGTAGAAGAAGAAGCGGAACTGAGCTTAGTGTGTGGAGAGAGGGAGGGAAGGAGTGACAGGCAAGGAGAGAGCTGTTCCTCTGTAATGAAACTCAGGGGTAGCAGCATCTCTGGCTGAGAATTTACCTGAGTTTCTGTGGGTCCTTTAAAGAACACAAATGACCTGAGAACACCATTTCAATGAAATCCCTTTATTCACTATTCTAAGTTACAAAAATGAAAAAACAACTTATAAAAATCAATGAAAATCAATAGAAAATAAAAAAATGTTTATCAATCATATAATATTGCCTGAAAATAATAAAGTCTATGATATTCTTACTAGCTTAATGCTATGAAAATTTCAATACCTAGGCTAGCTGGGTCTAAATTCTAACTGTCTACATCTTAAAGCCGGATTCTAAGCCAATCTCTTTCTCATAGCCTTAAGTATAAACTTTTCTTTTTCCCAGCTCCGAGTAGTTGTCATAGGTCACATGAAATGATAATCCAATGGTAGCTGATCAATCTTCTGTAACTTGGCTTTATTTTGACTAGGCAATTGCATTCCTTAGATAAGCGTTTGGTGAAAGCTGAAAATGTGCAGTTAATATCGAGCCTCAAAAATCGCACTATGCCCCATCATCCTAATTTCGTTACATCCTCCATCATTACTGACTGCACCAGTAATGGTGGCCAGCATGGATTTCCTTAAAGAAAGGGAAGGGAAACCCATTGGAGGGTTAGCGTGGTTCATAAATGGAAGCAGCAAATGAAAATCCATTGAAAAAAACAGAGTTGTAGTCAGGTGTGCAAGTTCAGAGGCATTTGATTTCATTAAAGATGGGATCATTAGAAAACAGCCGCCGAGGAACAATTAAGACTCTTCACAATCATACTTTCTCTTACAAGAGTCCTCTAGCTCGGGAGCGGAGAATCTTGCCTTCCAAACATAATCAGTTAAGGTGAAATGCAATAGCTAGATCCCATCAGATAGTCTTGTGAATCAATGGGACTTGTGTAAACATTCACTTACTGAAGTGAATGTTTTTCCATCCCATCGGAAAAATCTAGAGCAGTGCAAAAATTGTCTTGGCTTGCCCATGGAGCGCATTAACCTCCCAAGGAGATTGTTGGTGATATACCACTGTTTTTTGCAAACCACTCGTAAATGGAACCCAAGAGCTCAAGAGGTGGAGAGTGCTCTAACAGTGGAGGCATTCAAGAGATATTGGGACAACCATCTGGCAGATACTTTTTGATCTGTTTTCTTCCACTGAGCAAGAGGTTGGTCTTGATGGCCTTGTACGACCCCTTTCTTAACTACTTTGTATTTTTATTTTTATTTTGAAATATAGGGTGACCACTAAGATCTGAAGATTCGGGGAATGACAATAAAAACACACACAAGAAAATGCACATTGCTAAAATAGAATATTTGCATTATTCGTGAAATAGGTTGTTTGACACATGGAAGGCTTGCCAGGAAACGGTGAAGTGTGAACATGCTACTAAGCATAAAAATTGTTGAAGTATGTCCAATTTCAAAGCAAAGAACATAGTGTTGTAGTAACTGGTTCCATGCTAATAATTGTAGAGCAGAACTCAGGAGCTACCTTGGCAATAGCCCTATTCGCTAAAACATTAGTGCCAACCAAGTATCCAAGATGCCATGTCAAGATACCATTAAGATTTGCTACCTCCTCCTGCCCAAGCCACCATGATGAGACTGACTCTGAATGGACAAAGGTATTGCCAAACTGGTCTCCCAACTGACAGATTTCAGTAGAATATCAGGAATATCAGGAAAAACTTAGAATAATAGAATCATAGACTCATAAAGTTGGAAGAGGCCTCAAGGGACATCCAGTCCAACCCCTTGCCATACAGGAAACTCCATCACAGGACTCCCGACAGATGGCCATCCAACCTCCAAAGGAGACTCCACCACCCTCCTTTGGGGCAGCATATTATTCCACTGCCAAACAGCTCTAACCGTCATGAAGTTCTTCCTGTTCAAATGGAATCTCTTTTCCTGTAGTTTGAAACCATTGTCCCATGTCCTAGTCTCTGAAGCCATGGAAAACAAACCTGTTCCCTCTTCAATATGACATCCTTTCCAATATTTAAACATAGTGATCACATTCCCCCCCCCCCAGCCTTCTTTTTGAAAGGCTAAACATTCCCAGCTCCCTAAGCCATTCCTCCCATGACATTTCTTCCAGACCTTCAACCATCCTGGTCGCCCTCCTCTGGACCCGCTCGAGGTTGTCAGCATCTTTTTTACTTACTAACTGTTAGAGCAGTATGAGGATGGAACCAAAGAATTCAGGAGGTGGTGGGTGCTCCGGCACTGGAGACATTCAAGAAAAAACACCCAGCAGATCTTCTTCGAGTTGGATGCCTGCATGGACCAGGGAGTTGGACTCAATAGCCTTAAAAGCCCCTTCCAACTGAGTTATGCTATAAGTGTATGATTCACCCAGTAAATCCTTCTTGTAAGCTTCTTTTCCTATTTATTTGATTTTGTATGACCATCTGCAACACGCTGTACTCATTTCTTATCACGGAACCCAACCATTCCGGCTTTCTGTCTTTTGTACGTTTTATGATTTGTGGATTTTATGATGCTTTTTTCTTGGGTCACCTTCTCCAGTTGACCGTCCTGTGATGTACACCCCACTTCTTGGGATGGGTTATTTTAGCCAAGAAAAAAAGATTCTCCTCACAGGTAGGCTTCTGATGATCCACCAGCTTTGCTGCCTACTGGGTCAGAACACAGCATGGTCTTTCCACAACTGTTACTTCTGACTCAAGATATATATAGCCTGGTTGCCATCACGGCTTCATCTTTGCAGGGCAAGGCATGACAATTCAGTCCACATCTGTCTGCGATCAAGGCTAGACCTGCTGCTCAAGAGCTTGAATGGGACAGAGGCAGAGAACAAACTAATTGGAACAAATTTCCTTTTCCCACCAAGAAGATACAACAACGACATTATTATTTCAAAAACAGGTTCCAGGCGATGCCTTTATAGGCTGCTAATGAAAATAAAAAGCAAAGAACATTGCAAGCTTTCGAGTTTAAATCGCCCTTCTTCAAAGCAGGTCCCAGAAGTTCAGACATGGTAAAATATGTGCTTTACCGGGAGGTTACTTTTAAAGTCCTTGGTTAGGTGATGTTCTTAAAGTCCATGGCTAGATGATGTTGCAGGAGCCTTGTCAGAGGCAGAAAGTCGGAGGGCAGTTGCAAAAGCTGTTTAAGCGTTGGGTTTTACACCCCCGTTCTTCAAACAAAGGAACATGGGTCAAACACTGCCCCCACTCCCTCACCCATCTCCATATGACTCTGTGAGGCATAAAAATCACTGTTGGCCAGAGATTGAATCATAGAATCATAGCATCATAGAGTTGGAAGAGACCTCAAGGGCCATCGAGTCCAACCCCCCTGCCATGCAGGAACCCCATCATAATATTTCCGACAGATGGCCATCCAGCCTCTGCTTAAATACCGTCAAAGAAGGGGACTCTACCACCCTCCTTTGGGGCAACATATTCCACTGCTGAACAGCTCTAACTGTCATGAAGTTCTTCCTAATGTTCAAATGGAATCTCTTTTCCTGTAGTTTGAAACCATTGCCCCGAGTCCTAGTCTCTGAAGCCATGGAGAACAAACCTGTTCCCTCTTCAATATGACATCCTTTCAAATATTTAAACATAGCTATCATATCCCCTCTCAGTCTTCTTTTTGATAGGCTAAACATTCCCAGTTCCCTAAGCCTTTCTTCATAAGACATCTCTTCCAGGCCTTCAACCATCCTAGTCACTCTCCTCTGCACCCGCTCGAGGCTGTCAACATCCTTTTTAAACTGAGGCGCACAGAACTGGACACAGGACTCCAGGTGGGGTCTGACCAGAGCAGAATAGAGTGGCACTATCACCTCCCTTGATCTAGACACTATGGTTCTGTTGATTGGGGGGGGGGGAGAGAAAAGGGTTGATGCAGGGGACCCACGTGCTTCATTCTGGGATTGGGGTAAAATTTAGTAAATCCACTAGGTTTGCCAATTGGAACCAAATTGAATTGAGGTGATAATAGCTAGTGGTTGCAGTCTTGCCCTTTGGTGTTGAGAGTCCCCATACCTCGTTCCAGGTCCATGGGGGACCTTCTGCAGTAGAGCTGTAACATTTCAGTTGGTGTTCTATTTATGATTTGTCACTTTCCTAAATGTTGGAATTTCAGACAAAAACCAAAGAAAAACAAAACAAAACAAAACAAAAGACACAAACATGTGCACGAAATGTTACATTAAAATACGAAAGTTAGTCTTTAAGGTGCCACATGTTTGTGTCTTTTGTTTTGTTTTGTTTTGTTTTGTTTTTCTTTGATTTGTGCCTGAAATTCCTGAAAAGACTAACACGGCTACCCTTTCTGAAACTTTTAAATGTTGGAGGAGGCGGGTCTTTGGGTCAAGCACTCCCATGTACGTCTGACAGATCATGGCCAACTCTTGGGAATCTCATCACACACACACACACCCGATCATACTTGAATGCCAGGCACAATCGCTAGTGAACTGAGCAAATGTTGACGCAGAGAATAACTGAGTTTTTCTTCCCCTGTGTTTTCACGGCCAGCTGCGCCATGCTGCCTACTGCTGCTGTGTTGCGTATTTTGATGGACTTGTAATATTGTTCCTCCAATTAATTGCATTTCTTCGCTACCTTGGAGAGGAAAGATGTCAGAAAATGGCAGATTAATTAAGGGTATTAAAGCAGGCAGACTCCTGTAGCACTCCTTCCAAACCAGTGGTTCTTAACCTGTGGGTCCCCAGATGTTCCTGGACTGGCAATGCCCAGATATCCTGACCAGCTCAGCTAGTGATGAAGACTTCTGGGAGTTGTAGTCCAAGAACATTGGGGACCCACCGGTTGAGAACCACTGTTCTAAATGTAACAGAGTTGTATCAAATCACTTCCAAACTGGAGATAGCTGTCCACACCTCAGCCCTTTGAACCACAACTCCCACAGTCCTCTGGGTAGGTCTTCCTGTCCTACCCCAAAGAAGCTCAAAAACCATTCTAGAAACCCCCAATGGATGCTGCTCTCCAAACCACAGGGGGTCTCCCCCTAATTTCCCCCTTCCCTTGGTCAGCCAATATTTCCATCCTTTGTGCATCCTGCACAGGGGTGTCCAAACTTTGGCCCTCCAGATGTTTTGCACCACAGCTCCTAGAGTTCTGAGGCTGTATTGCCAATGACAGAGGCCTGTGGGAGTTGTGGTCCAAAACATCTGGAGGGCCGAAGTTTGGATACCACTGATCTTCCAGGTCTATGAGAAGCTCTACAGTGGTTGTTCTGCCTGGCCAGCTGCCCCCACTAAGCCTCAGAGCACGCCAAACAACCCAGCCCATGGATACCCTTAAATTCGAACTGAATCAAGGAAAGAAAAAGGAAGAGCCACACTCGTCCTCTTTTGAGCCCAACATCCGACTTCCCATCTCTTTCCAGTCACAAATGACCTGGTTTCTCCCTTCCCTTTCAAAAGGGGCCCATCTTCCTTTCCCAAGTTAATCTAGTGCCGTTAAGGCATCGGAAAAAGACACAGATGTAATCCCCTCTGCAGCGGCTTACGCATCTCCCCTTTCAACCAACGGGCCTCATCCCATCCTTAGAAGGGACCCTGGCAACCACCTCTTTTAATCAGGCATCCGTTACATAAGTCCTAGAGAGCCCCTCAAGCAGATGGGCAGCTGAGCGGGCAGAACCAACACCATTGTGACCTTACAACAATCCAAGGTGTCACTGTTATTGACACGAGTGGGTACAATCGCCGTTTCCCAGAATTACTGGGTGAGATGCACAGGTTACAATAACTGGAAGCCAATTTATTTAGGGCCGAGAGAGGAGAACCAGAATGGGGGCCCAAAATAAAGCTCCCTCCCCTCCCTTTTTTCCTCTGTGCCTTTCTCTCCCTTTGGCCAAAAACATAGAATTCTAGAGTTGGAAGAGACCTCAAGGGCCATCCAGTCCAACCTCCTGCCATGCAGGAACCCCATCACAGTATTTCCGACAGATGGCCATCCACACTCTGCTTAAAAACACACAACAGAAGGAGAATCCACCACCCTCCTTTGGGGCAGCATATTATTCCACAGCTGGACAGCTCTAACTGTCATGAAGTTCTTCCTAATGTTCAAATGGAATCTCTTTTCCTGTAGTTTGAAACCATTGCCCCATGTCCTAGTCTCTGAAGCCATGGAAAACAAACCAGTCCCCTCTTCGATGCGACGTCCTTTCAAATATTTAAACATAGCTATCATATCTCCCCTCAGCCTTCTTTTTGAAAGGCTAAACATTCCCAGCTCCCTAAGTTGTTCCTCATAAGACATTTCCTCCAGACCATCAATCATCCTGGTTGCCCTCCTCTGGACCTGCTTGAGGTTGTCAACATCCTTTTTAAATTGAGGTGGACAGAGCTGGACACAGGACTTCAGGTGGGGTCTGACCAGAGCAGAATAGAGTGGGACTATCAATCTAGACCAGTGGTTCTCAAGCTGTGGGTCCCCAGATGTTCCTGGACTGCAACTCCCAGAAGCCTCCACCACTCACTGTGCTGGAAGGGGTTTCTGGGAGTTGCAGTCCAAGAACATCTTGGAACCCACAGCTTGAGAACCACTGGTTTAGACAGTGCTCTCAAAAGCATCACCCAGCTGCCGCTGGACCGCTAGAGGATACAACAGGAAAACTGTGTCGCCAGCGCTTTCTCAGGAGGAGATAGCCAAAGGTGAAGGGCTCTACTTCAGCTTTCTCAGCCCAGAGGTGCCGGGCTGTATATTCTGCATAAAACGGGAGCCAGGGCGACCGCAGCCCACTGGGCCAATGAGTCCGTGTCCCCTTGGCTCACTTCTGCAGGCCCAGAGAGGTCGCGGCAGGACTGCTAACATGAAGCTTAATTGCAACAGTCAAGATGAGAGATGGGCACGAAACGAACAACGAATTTTGTCTCTAAAATGAAATGAAACGAACAGAAACACCGGAAATTTTGTTATGCGTTTTGTAAAAAATCACAAAAAATTGAAATAAATGGTAACGAAATGGTAACAAACGAATGAAAATGAAAACGAATTTTTGCAAAAATTCACAAACAACGGAAACGAACCGAAACGGACCCTCCAAACGACAAACGACAAACAAAATGCCAGTTTTTTTATTCGTGCCCATCTCTAGTCAACATTGTGCCAGGAGGCACTTGGGAGAAGAGAAGGAGGGGGGCAGTGATGATGGCTCCGAAGCCCTCTGTTCTTTCCATCTGTGAAATTGTTCTGTCTTCCAAAGACAGAGCAATCCTCTCCTTCTCTCCCTTGCAGTCCCTTCGCCGGTTCGTAATGCATCCCCCCCCCCCAAAAAAAAGGCAGCACATAACTATATTCCAGAAAGGCATGTGTGCATTACAGATCCACAGCCCCGCTGGTGTGCACAGGCAGAAATTCTGAATCAGAATCAGAATCCTTTTTATTGGCCAAGTGTGGACGGACACACCCAGAATTTGTGTTGGTAAAAAATGCTCTCCATATATAAACGGAAATATACCAATTATATATTCAACAATAAAAACACAGTACAACAATACAGTATAACTTATTATTTAAAAAGGGAAGAAAAGAAGTAAAAATTAATTATTCAACAGTTTGATAGCACTTGGAAAGAAACTATCTTTATATCTAGTTCTCCTAGTATGCAATGCCCTAAAACGTCGCCCTGAGAGTAATAGTTGAAACAGATTATGTCCGGAATGTGTGGAATCTGTATATATTTTTATTGCCCTCTTTTTAGCTCGTGTGGTATACAATTCCACAATAGATGCCAAATTCCGCAATAGATGCTTGTGCTTCCCTGTTTTATTTTTCTCCTAAAATGTCCCCACCCTGAAACCAAAGGAGGGGTGTACTAGTCTTTTTTCCCAGCTTGTGTCATGCCTGTGTCAGAACCTTGCATCGCTTCTTCCCAATTCCCCTCCACATCGCCAATGTCGGTCTCAAAAACAAAACAAAACAAAACAAAAAACCTGCTAGAAGATTCTGCAGGCCCATGTGTGCTGGAGTTAAGTGTTGCGTTTTGTGAAACATTTAAACCCTGCTGTTCTCTTAATTTGACGGGTAACCCCCCCCCAAAAAAAAAAAAACAGAAAGCATGCAGCTCCCTTTATACTTTATCTCAAAATTCACACTTTGAAATGCGTGTTTGAGAAGATTCTGTGGGCCAGAATGGGTTTAGAATATCCGTGAAGCATAAAACAGAGCAGAAAATTGCTGGATCCATCAATCAGGGAGCTATGAACCAAACCATCGTTCCACTTTGTATTTATTTGTATTTATTTGAAATATTTTTACCCTGCCTTCCTCTTTAAAAAGGACCCCAAGTGGCTCACATCATTAACAGACAGTACCAAATGCATAAAATCATAAGGAACTCTGAGAGGTGGTAAACAAAAGCAACGTCAAGGCACATCCAAAGCAAAGTAAGGTGCAACGATCCACTTTAAAAACTCAACTAAGTGTTGGGTCGCTCAGAGAAAGCTTTGCAGAAGGGCAGAATCATAGAATAATAGAATCATAGAGTTGGAAGAGACCTCAAGGGCCATCTAGTCCAACCCCCTGCCATGCCGGAACCCCATCACAATATTTTCGACAGATGGCCATCCAGCCTCTGCTTAAAAACCTCCAAGGTAGGAGACTCCATCACCCGCCTGTGGGGATGCATCTTCCACTGCCGAACAGCTCTAACTGTCATGAACTTCTTCCTAATGTTCAAATGGAATCTCTTTTCCTGTAGTTTGAAACCACTGCCCCGAGTCCTAGTCTCTGAAGCCATGGAAAACAAACCCGTTCCTTCTTCAATATGATATCCTTTCAAATGTTTAAACATAGCTATCATATCCCCCCCAGCCTTCTTTTAGAGAGGCTAAACATTCCCAGTCCCCTAAGCCATTCCTCGTAAGACATTTCCTTCAGACCCTCAACCATCCTGGTTGCCCTCCTCTGTACCCACTCGAGGCTGTCAACATCCTTTTTAAATTGAGGCACACAGAACTGGACACAGTACTCCAGGTGGGGTCTGACCAGAGCAGAATAGATTGGTTCTATCATTTCCCTTGATCTATACACCACGGTTCTGTTGATGCAACCAAGAATCGCATTGGCTTTCCTGGCCGCCGCATCACACTGCTCACTCATGTTCAATTTGTGGTCTACCATGACTCCCAGATCCCTTTCACAGGTACTGTTCTCCTGCCAAATGTCCCCCATACTATATCTGTGTAATTCATTCTTTTTATCTAGATGCAACAGCCTACATTTCCCTCTGTTGAAATCCATTCCGTTAGCTTTGGCCCAGCATTCTAATCTGTCAAGGTCTTTTTGGATTTTCATCCTACCCTATTCTGCAGGCACGACAATTAAATTGCCAAGGATCCACTATTACTGTTGACACAATGTCTCTAATTAGGCCAATTTGTGCTTTCAAAACACCCCAGCCTTGGACAACAGGTGGCATCGAGAGGGCCAGCCCTCACCTTTGCAACCTGTCAGCCCTCACCTATCCCTATCCCTATCCCTATCCCTATCCCTATCCCTATCCCTAT
>JAHTLZ010003423.1:203880-222576 GCA_023846285.1 Phrynocephalus versicolor | reverse complement strand
CCTATCCCTATCCCTATCCCTATCCCTATCCCTATCCCTATCCCTATCCCTATCCCTATCCCTATCATTGGGCACAGTCAAGCAGTCTCATCCCTCAAATTGCTATCATTCTGTCCATGCTGTTGGGGATGGCAAAATAAATAAATAAAAACAAAATAAAGGATGGGATTTTTGCCTTCGGATAACTCAGTTGGCATTGGGTATGATGCGACACCAAGGTAAGTCTGGCTGGGTGGCAACGGCTGAAGCTTATGAAGAGGAGGGTCACACATGAAATCCTCAGCCAATCCCAGCCTGTTTGTGGAAATCAACAAGCCAGAAAGGAAAGAGAATGAGAGGGGAAGAGGAGGATTAATTAATACAATTAATTGAGGAGGCTCTTTTAGCGGTAAGCAGCTTGTTTTTAGCAATCAGAAGGTATATCGGCACTATACAGTTACAGCGGCTTAATTGGAATGCCTACACAATTCAGGGACCCCTCGTTTGGGAAGATCATTTAAGCAACCTTTGCTGGAGAGCTCTAATGAGCTCTCTCGAAGCGCAGTTCTTGCAGAGGGGCCGAGGAAGAAGGGGATTAACTCAGTTAATTAATTAACTCAATAACTTCCACAGTATAGACAGGCCCATGAGCTTGTGTGGTGTAGGGGACGAACTGACAGATTTGGACCCAGGAAACTTGGGCTCAAATTCCTCCTCCGCCTTGGGATCTCACTGGGATGTTGGTAGACCATGCCTTCAACATCTCGCATGCTTTGAAGTGCTGATTAAAGGGAAAGGGAAAGGTTCCCCCTGCACATGCGTGCTAGTCATGTCCAACTCTAGGGGTGGTGCTCATCTCCGTAGTCAAGCCGAAGAGCCAGTGTTGTGCAAGTCCGTGGCCACATGGCCGGCATGGCTGCAAGGAAACACTGTTTTACCTTCCCACTTTTTACAGTGGTACCTATTGATCTACATGCTCACAAGCTGCTGGGTTTATCAGCTGGAGCTCACTCCGCTGTGTAGCACCCAGGATTTGAACTGCTGAGCTGCTGACTTTGCAGCCACCACGCCCCTTGGAGAGCTGATTAGGGTTACCTTAAGCCAGAAGAGACTTGGCAAGGCATAAACAAGATAGGGGAAGAGACAATACACATCAGTAAACAGGCCAGGACTAATACGGCAAGATAAAACTCATTTAACTTGAACCAAAATCCTTATCAATAAAAGTTTTCCTTCTTAAAAATGATACATTAAAAGCAAAACACACTACTTTTTCTGAGATATATGGTATTCTGTCCCCCAGTCAAAAGTCTATCGTATAAGTACCAGATCTATTGGGATCCAGGCCTAGCTCACTGAATAAGGTTGCCCTTAAGTCCTTATACAAGGGGCAGGTAATTGAGTAGGGAGCTAGGTAACTAAGTACTGTAGTTCAATCACACCCACTTTTTTATTCTTCATGCCTCTATTAGATTTTGTCACCCTGTTCGTGATGCATTCCATAATGTGGTGGCCCCCAGGCCATAAGACGTTCCGCAGAAATTAAACAATACATTATAGGTATCCTGACATTTGTGGAGGGAGTTCCTTAAGGGCTGGAAATGTTTGAGTGCCACATTTGCCCCTTTCCACACCGCCTGTAGTGCACAAAGGAAACTCTCTTTGCTTTTTCACTGGACACGGGGAGGCAAACCCAAGGGTCATTTGCCTGCATGACTGACCAGTTCCAAAGGTGATGCCTGCATTCAATCCCTGGACTTCAAGTTTGAAGAACAAGTTATCTGTGCATTTGTTCATTCGTTAGATTCTTCATTTGCCCCAGTGGACACCAACAGCACCGGTTTTGCAGTGGCAATGAAATCTGCTACAGATTTCCATTCCCAACGTGACAGTATCCAAGGCATTCACAAATTTGGATCCAAGACCTTGGACATCTTGTGTAAAGTTCAGAATTAACCCCAGAGTGGATTCTCCGCCCACCAGTACCACCCCTTCCCCCAAAAATTGGACTCACCAGCCAGTTTCATCATCAACAATCATCATCTGCAACCAGAGACCTAAACCATTGAGCTACCAAATGAGTTATTGAAGAGCATTTTTTTTGCTCCAAGAGTCTAACACAGTAACCCCCTGGAGGTTTCTGACGACCGTGGAGATGCCTCCCCTTCAGGGACCATCTCAATCAAAAGTCACCTTGAATCCCAAGGAGGAAAGAGATGATACAACGGCCACCAAGGCAGAAAAAAAAAACAGTTAGAACATAAGAACATATAAGAAGAGCCCTGCTGGATCAGGCCAAAGGCCCATCTAGTCCAGCTTCCTGTATCTCACATTGTGGCCCCACCAGATGCGTCTGGGAGCACACAAGACTAGATCTCTGTCTCCTGATACCACTCCCCTACATCTGACCCTTGAAGTACCCTGGTTTTAAGCCTGGAGATGACACATCTCCCTCATGGTTTGTAACCTGTGATGGTCTTTTCCTCCAGGAATCTATCCAATCCCCCTTTGGAAGGCATCCAGGCCAGATGCCATCACCACCTCCTGTGGCAGGGAGTGCCACAGACTAACAACGTGCTGAGAGAAAAAATATTTTCTTTTGTCTGTTCTTACTCTGCCAGCCCCCAATTTGAGTGGATGTCCCTTAGTTCTGGCATTTTGTGAGAGGGAGAAGAGCTTCCCTCTATCCACTTTACTCATGTCCTGCGTTATTTTGTACGTCTCAATCATATCCTGTTAGGCAATCTAAGAAGCCAACCTGAACTAGTTTCAATCTGGTTTAATTGGTTTGGCGGCTCCTAAAAACCGGAATCAGAGGGGATTCCGAACAACAATTTACCTCAATAGACTGATAGATTTGTAGCATGAATGAAAGCATACTTATGAAAATCAGAGACGGGAACTTGTGATGCCTACGCTGGGCTGAAGCTGCATTGTGGCACTGGATCAGCCCCAGGAGAGCTGATGTATATCTCGGGGGCAGGAGGACATGCTGATGGTATGCAAAGATTATTATTATTATTATTGAAAAACATCATTTTGCTTTCTTCTCTCCCTGTCCTGCTGTTTCCGGAACATATTCTTTTACAGCACCAGCATTCAAACAACAGAAGCCTAGCCTTGAGCTACCATCTCATTAGTTCTGCAATAATGAATAATATTTTGTGTATATTGTTTTCTGAGGTGGGAGGCTGTTATTTGTCCCCAATGCACTGCATCAGGGGTTTGTACCCCCAGCAGCCGTGGGAGGACCGGAGGGGCTGTCTGGAAATTGTCATTTAATGAGCTATGGAAGCCGATAGATTTGGATACATTTTGCAATGCACCCCAAGCTGCTTTTCAAAAGCAGATTTGGGAATAAGGAAGGGAATCAATCAACTGGATGCCAGAGAATGCAAATTGTCGTGAAGAAAATGACAGTGCATCAGATGGTGACTCTCCCCCCCCCCCGAAGAATTGTGTAACCTCACCCTCATTAGGAAGCAAATATTTATTTCTCTCTGGTGCAAAGAAAAATGCATAGCACCTTTCTACAATTTAATAAGCCCCCTTCCCCAATGATCCTGCAATTAAAATCTGGAACATAGGGATGGAACAAGGAGGAGAAACTGGAAGAGAAGGTCAACTTTTAAGGAAATTTGCCTTGCACAGTCCCTGCCCACCTTCAAAAACGCACTTAAAACCATGCTTTTTAGGGAGGCATTTGGCGACCTTTTAATTTAATTTACTGTTTTGTTTTGTTTTGTTTTGTTTCGCCTTCTTGCCGCCTCTTGCTGAGGGTTTTTTCCCAATTTGCTTGCCTTATTTGATTCTCTTTGTATTGTATTCTGGTTTTTAAATCTGTTGTAAACCGCCCAGAGTTCCATTGGAAGATGGGTGGTATAGAAATAAAATAAATAAATAAATTTAGGTGCAAGCTGGATCTAAAGCCGACTTACAGTATATGCCAAAGAAAAGAGCATTGCTGAACACAGCTCAGAGATCAGAAGACCTAAGTCCTCTATTATTTGACAGAGTAAGGCAGCCACTGATGTGAAAGCAAGGTAAATAGAAGTAGGAACTGCATCTTCTCCTTGACATTTTGGCAGTGAAGGTAGATGATTCTGGTTTTGTAAGGGAGGTTACAGGTTAACTTCCTGAGCAAATTGCTAGAGCTATCCAAGGTTCTGAAGCCTCCTTGCAACCTCCCAAAATTGCTTAGGGACCTTGGACAGCAGCTTTTGTGTTTGGACTAAAACCTGGACCGGAGTCCTTGTCCCTCTGAAACTGGAGTTTCCAAGCCACCAGTGCCTCACAGATCTGGGTAACAGAACAATGCAATGTGAACCATTTCAGACTGCAGTTGGCTGCATTTGAAAAAAATCATACTTCCCCCCCCCCCCACCTCTTGTGCTCACAGGCTGACTTCCTATAAATAGATTAACTAGCAGGAACAACATGGATTAAAGCTGCTAAAACCTGTGGGTTCTTTTAAAAATAAAAAATGCTGCACAAACAGTGAGTACCGAAGGGAGACGAAGAGAGAGACTAAGATGATCAAAATGCAGAAATGGAGGGGGAGGGGGATACTTATTATCCATCTTATTTGCAACATCATTTACTGATTTCATCCAATTAATTTGTGACATTACAGTTCCGCCTGGTCTTTCGAAATCAGCCGTCAGATTCCAGAAAAGAAAGAAAAAATCCAAATAAACTGCTACCGTCTTTGACTAAGCAAAGGTTTGTTTCTAAACTTGGCACTGAATTACAGAATCACATAATAATGGAGTTGTCCAGTTTTGCCTTAAATACCCCTAGCGTTGGAGTGCTCAGCCTCTCCAGAGTCATTGGTTCCATTGGGGTGTGCCTCTAACAAGAAGTCCCCCCCCCCGATATTCAGTCCATCTCTGGTTCCCTGTAGCTTGAGCTACAAACTACAGGAAAAGAGATTCAATTTAAACCTTAGGAAGAATTTCATAACAGAGCTGTTTGGCAATGGAAGATGCCGCCCCAAAGGAGGGTGGTGGAGTCTCCTTCTCTGGAGGTTTTTAAGCAAACTCTGGATGGCCATCTGTCGGACATCCTGTGATGGGAGTTCCTGCATGGCAGGGGGTTGGACTGGGTGGCCCTTGAGGTCTCCTCCAACTCTATGATTCTAAGCTTATAATATGGGAAAGGGCTTTTGACAGACGGCTGCTATGTTTTGCACAGTGTGTTTTCAAAACAGTGTTTTAGTTCAGTAGAATTGCAGGCCAGTATTGCCTGAAAGCCCCTGCTTCTCAAGCAACGGGCTGTGTGACCAGTTGCACAATGAGTGCAAGGACTGGCACGTCCTGAGGACGTGGCAAGCAAGCTACAGGGATTGCTTACACCACTGTACATCCGCCCTGCGTTTCTCCCCTAAGATACGGGCTGTAATGGTTTCATGCTAAAATGGTGTCAATTTGCACTGGGTTTCGCTAGGCTGCTATCTCACCTGGGTTTTGATCCTAATCTTGTGAAGATCCAGCTTTTCCTCTTTGTCCCATCACGTGATTGAAAAGTGAGACAAGAGTTCCCACGTACAAAGCTGTTTTTTTTTATTTTAAAGTGCAGTTGAGCCCCCTTGGCCAGCAGGTGGCGCTAGCATTTAAAAAAATGGACCACTTTCCTGGGGAAAATTAATGCTTAGGGCACTGCATGGGGCTTCCTGTTTCCCTGAAGGTGAAAAGCAATTTTAATAAAACAGTGCCGATCGGCCCCAGGAACAGCTGGTCGGTGCTATGAGTTAAAAAAAGAAGAAACCCGGATCATCTGCGTGGTCCCACAGCATCTGCTTCCTTAAAAGGTGGATTATCAAAGCCAGGCAAAAAATTCCCCACCTCTTGGGTGAGTCACAGAAACCTCGCTTAAAGGGGCATTGCCCGGTTTTCTTTTTTCTTTTATTTCAAAAAGCCCAGTGGCCATGGGGATGGCATTTTTAACACAGGTTTTTCTAGTAATTTAAACTGCTCTTAAAAGGACGTGGGACTGAGCCCACAGTTTAGCTTACGTCTGTTCCCATTTTTATTGGAAGCTCGCTTAGCTCCCTGTTCAGGGAGAAAGACAGGCAATATATCAAACCAGGTCCATAGATAGCTTCTTGTTGGCCTCGCCAACCTGAGAACCACTGGGTTGTAATTGCAGGCATTTATAGTAATACATCCATGGGCTGCCACTTCAGCTACAAACACAACAGGGGGCTTAGACCACCCCCCACCTGCCCGCCACAAAATGAGGTGTAACAATGCAGACGTTGTTATGTGTGAGGCTGGTGGCGAATTTCACGAGGTTGTTGAATCTGCTTTGTCTTTTCCTCCGAATGTTCAAAGCGCTATCCAAAGCACTTAACACTGACCTCCTAAGTTTGTCCTCATGCTTGGGGGTAGCTGTGGTGAAGATCCACCTGCAACCCAGAGCGGATCCAATGCTCCCATGGAATCGGAGCCGCCACCTCCCTCCATGGTGGTCAAACACCTTGCAGGGTTGTTTAAAAGAGCGCGGGGAGCTCCCGTTTGCAAAGCACATCAGTGTGGGTGCTGTTCTAGTCCTCTCACGCCTCGAGGCTGCCGCCTTTAACGCTTCTATTTGAAGGGATGGTGACTCTGCCATGCTAGATGCGGTGAACACAGAAGATCTCAGGTTCATGGCTAGAAAACCCCTACAGGGGTTGGGTGACAGCCGCTCCCTGTCATTGTGAATGAACTGGGCTCGAGAAGGCCAGGCTTGTAGAGCCTTGCTGTAAGATTATCCATGCATAAAGCATTGCCTGAAGGATGACCGTGGTCGGTCGCTCTTGAAACGGCTCCTCTCTCTCTCTCTCTCTCTCTCCTGGCTGTGAAAGTTTTATTAGGCCAAGATAAGGGTGGAAGGGACTTCATGTAGGTTGGGATATATCTGAAGACTAAAGATCGAGACATTCAAGAGTTCGGAAAACCTTTTCCAGCAAGGACTGGTCAAGGGTGCCGGGTATGTTTAGCCTGGAGAAGAAAACCATTGGCTGGAGAGTTTAAGGATTTGGGCATCTGGTTGGAGAGCCAAAGGTTGGGAGTTTGATTCCCCTCCTCGACAGGAGATGGACTCCGTGATCCATATTGTCTCTTCCAGCTGTGCTGTGTTAAGATCAGAATAAATAAAAATATCATAGAATCACAGAATAGTGAAGTTGGAAGGGGCCTATAAGGCCAGCAAATGTCTTCAGCGTTGGAGCACTCACCACCTCTCAAGGTCATCACTTCCGTCGTTGTACTGCTCTAACAGTTAGGAAGTTTCCCCTGATATTCAGTTCTCTTAATGCCCTGCACTTTGGGATGAGGGAGAACAGATCCTGCCCCACTGTAGGACAGCCCTTCAAATATTGGAAACGTGCTGTCATATTGCCCCTTGCGCTTCTTTCCTCTAGGCTCAGAATGCCCAATCGATCCAGCAGCTCTCTTCACAGACAGCTCATGGTTGTTACCTAAAGCTCCAGAGGGTCAGTTGCAGGCCAGTGACTCAAAGACCAAGAGACAAGATTCCGAATCAAAGTGAAGAGCAACCTCATGGTGGTAGCAGTTTTCCATCAATAAGCATCCTCATCCTGTGACATCAAGTTGAATCTAACTTCTGGAAATCCTCTGGAGGGTTCTCCAGGTCAACAATACTCAGGAGTAATTGACCATACCCTTCTTCTGAGGGGTTATCCCTGGGACAGTGAAGCTTGCCCAAAGCCACCCAGGGTGGCTCTTCTCCCATAAGGCCTGAGGTGGGTGGGATGAAACTCCTGACCTCTGGCTCTGCCATCAGAGACCTTACGCACTGAGCCATCCAGCCTAATTTCAATAGAAGGATGGATTCTCTTGGACAGGAGGTCTTCTACAGGAGCTCTTCCAAAAGTGATTGGGTGGTGGATCTCCAATAATGTGAGGGGAATTCCTTCTACCTACAGAGTTATATGCATGTGTGTGATGTGTAATGAGTCAATTCCCTTAGTCTAAACTCTCTGCAACAAACCAAGTGGACAGCTCAATGAAGGTGTCAACCCAGTGTGCCATTTTTGAAAGCAAACTCAATGCTAGGGATCATTAGGAAGGATCTAGAAAATAAGTCGGCAAGTGTCATTCTGCCTCTTTATAAATCTAAGGTGAGGCCCCATCTGGTGCATTGTGCACAGTTCTGGTTACCATACCTCCAGAAGGACATTATAGAAATGGAAAAAGTACAGAGGAGGGCAACCAGAATGATTAGGGGACTGGAACACCTTCCTTACCATCTGAGGCTGCAATGGCTGGGCCTCTTCACTCTTGAAAGACAGAGCCTAGGAGGTGACCTGATTGAAGTTTATAAAATCTTACACGGTATGGACAAATTAGATTAAGAAAAATTCTTTTCCCTATCACACAACACTAGAACTAGGGGGCACTCCATGAAACTTTTGGGTGCTAATAAGAGAAAGTCCTTTTTCACCCAGAGGATCACTGGTCTGTGGAACTCCCTGACAGAAGAAGTGGTGACCGCTGTCAGCCTTGACAGCTTTAAGAAAGGATTGGACAAGTTCATGGGGAACAAGGGTATCCATGGCTATCATGATGGATGCCTAAGGACAACCTCCAGGTTGGAGAGAGAGGCAGGAGATCTCTCAATGCCTTTTGCAGGGAATCGTAAGCAGGGGAAGACATCTGCTTGGGAATACCCTGAAGCAAATGTGAGCTGCTGTGTGAGACAGAATGCTGAACTGGATGGGCTGTGGCCTGTCCCAGCAAGGCTGTTCTGATGTTCTTATGAGCCATCAAGTTGGAAGCATCATACAGCCACCCTAAGAGGGCTTTGAATGAATGTTTAAGGAGTGAGTTTACCCGTTCCCCTCCCCCAGTGGGTTTCCATGGGTGAGTGAGGATTCAAACCCTGTTCTCAGAATCCGACTCTGTAACTCTATCTACGACACCACACTGACCACCTACGGTTGTATGCCACCCAAAATTGTATTAATCTTTCCTGTTTCTCCTCTTCCACATCACCACCCTTTGCCCCTTTCCAAAGCAAATTCCAAGGACACAGAATCATTATTCCTAGAATTAGTCAAGGGACTGCAGTTCTCCCTTTTCAAACAATTGCTTCGCACCTCTTCCCCAACACTTCAAGAAGGTCCAAGAAGCTTCAGATACAGGAGAAGGTTGCTATGGTCTATGTCAGGCATGTCCAAACTTCGCCCCTCCAGATGTTTTGGGCCACAACTCCCAAAGAACTTTGCCATTGGAAATAAAGGCTTGGAATTCTGGGAGTTGTGGTCCAATACATCAGGAGGGCCGAAGTTTGGACATGCCTGGTCTATGTGGACCCCATGTGGTCTGCCTCAAATAACAGCCCCCGTTTTGAGACACAGGCCGAGCCACTGGGGTGTTCGAGATGTCCTTCTTAGACCCCTGCAATATCCTTTCTAAGATGGCATGGCCAAATAGATGCACGTTGCACTCCAAACCCTACTATCACAGGAGGCTTAACCTTTCCCCTCCTCATTCCCATCTTGCATCTGCCTCTCTTTCCCAACACACACACTCAGGTTGCACCAAAATAGAGAGGAATAGAGGAGGATCAGCCAATAAGAAAGAGCCCGAAAGTTATACAGCAGGTACATAGAAGTGGCACATCTTGGAAGGCCAAATTAAAGCAAGTGGCGTGAGTCCTGTGAAGGACCAAGGTCTTGCATGCAGATGGTGACCTGGAGGGGTTGAGTCCTCCAACTCCTCCAAACCATGGTCGACCCACAGACCCCAAACCCCAGTGAATTTGGGGATCTCTTTGGGAAGGGCTGGGGCCCATTTCCCTTGGCTGCGATCATCATCATCATTATCATCATCATCATATTGATTGATTGATTGATTGATTGATTGATTGATTGATTGATTGATTGATTGATTGATTGATTGATTGATTGATTTATACCACCCATCTTCCAGTGGAAGTCTGAGTGGTTTACACCAATCAAACACAGGAACAATAAAAAAAGATCAGAATAATAATGTTAAAAAAAATAAAAATAAAAATAAATGTAGTAAGAGTGATTGCCAAAGATGGCAGCAATAGTTCAAAAAGCAGAACAAAGCAAAGCAAAAGAGAAAAGAAAAAGCAAACACATACACACACTAAAGGTCGCCAAATGCCTCTCGGAAAAGCAAGGTCTTTAATGATTTTTTGAAGGCAGGCAGGTACTGTGCTAGGTGCAACTCACTAGGCAGCTGGCATCATCATCATCATCATCATCATCATCATCATCTGGAGAACACAGCTACCAGTAATGTTGTTGTTGTTATTTTATTTTATTTTATTTTATTTTATTTATATACCACTCCATCTAGCTACCCAGCTACTCTGGGCAGTTTACAAAACTGAACAGATCTCAAATCCTCCTTTCCTCACCAATCAGTTTCGGATATTAACCCGATGCTTTCTTTAAGGTCGTCCGTAATTCTGCTGGGCGGAGAACCACCTCTTGGATGCCCGTCTCAAAATGCAACTGGACGAGAACGGGATCACCCCAGTTTCCATCATCCGTGTAGGGGGGGGGGGGGGCCAAATCCACCGGCCAGGCTGAACTTGGCCGAGGATGCTGCAGTTGTGACTGCTGTGTGTCTCCAACCTACGGTGACCCTATGAGTGAGTCATCTCCGAGAGGTCCTGCCCTCCACTGCCCTGCTTAGGTCTTGCAAAGTCAATCCTGTGGCTTCCTTTACAGAGCTAATCCATCTCGTATTTCATCTTCCTCTCTTCCTGCTGCCTTCCGTCTTTCCCAGTGCAATTGCCTTTTCCAGAGGGCCATGGCTTCTCAGCAGGTGCCCAGAGGGTTTTGAGTGTGGCATTGTCCCCTTTTTGCCTTCGATTCCAAGGAAGAGATGGGCTCACACACACACACACACACACACACACTGCAAAGCAAATCCCCTGGTCTTCTGCCCTGTCCCTCCCTAAGTGCATCTGAATTTAAGAGCTAATTGTCAAAAGGGTACCAGGCTCAGAGGGCGGAGGCACCAGCCAGGAAAGCAACCCCCACAAAAAAAACTATCCATATTCAGTCTTTGATCATAGAGATTAACTGCTTTTCAAATGCCGGTGCGCCGGGTAAGAGGCGTATTGCCTGTAGACTTCTTCTCCATTCTCCCTTTCAGGCCGGAGTCGGTGGTGGTATGGACCGGGACCCAGAATCACACACCCCAAAGGGGGCTCCTTTCACCACCCCTGAGCAGCCAAAGAGGTGTTAAAAAGAAACACAGGCCTCTTCTGAATTATTCACATCTAAATGGAAAGGTCCTTCTCTCTCTCTCTCTCTCTCTCTCTCTCTTTTTTTTTTCCTTTTCCCATTCCCCGATTGCTTCCGCAGGGACTGATCCTGGTCCTCCCCACCTTCCCGTTCTGCAAGGGCCAGAAAAACAAGATTACATAAGGCTTCCACACCAGTGCTCTTAAGGAAAGGCCCCAATTAGCAGCGGCATCCAGGTGGGGCCATTGGGTCTCCCCCGTCGTGCACAGGCCAATCCAAGGAAGGTTTGGGAAAGCCTTTCCATGAACCTAAAGGCCATGCAAGTGAATTAATCTTTATTGCCATGGACAGATTGCCACCACACCAGGACTCCCCCTGGCTTCTGCATCATAGCAGCACTGACATCGGAAAGTTAGGATCTTAAGCTCACAGCGGCCCAGCCAAAGAATCGAGGATGCCTGAGCCCAACGGGCAGGGCTGGGGTGGGGGGCATGGAGAGAGCAGTGGAGTTCACCAGCAAGCATCATGCAGGGCACAAGTAAAGTGGATAGAGGGACACTCTTCTCCCTCTCACGAAGTACCAGAACTAGGGGACATCCACTCAAACTGAGGGCTGGGAGAGTGAGGACAGACAAAAGAAAATATTTTTTTATCCAGTGTGTTGTTAGTCTGTGGAACTCCCTGCCACAGGAGGTGGTGATGGCATCTGGCCGGGATGCCATCAAAAGGGGATTGGACAGATTCCTGGAGGAAAAGTCCATCACAAGTTACATATCCATGATGGAGATGTGTAATCTCCAGGCTTAAAACCATGTTACCTCAAGGGCCAGATGTGGGGGAGTGGTATCAGGAGACAAATATGTAGTCTCGTGCGCTCCCAGATACATCTGGTGGGGCCACTGTGAGATCCAGGAAGCTGGACTAGATGGGCCTTTGACCTGATCCAGCATGGCTCTTCTCATGTTCTTATGTGCATAGCAAGAGAATCTGAGAAAAACCCCGGGGCCTGTACCTTAACCCTTCATTTGTTGTCCCCTGCAGACACAAAGCAAGGATGGACCAATCATGTGCAAGACGAAAGAATCTACCATGAGCATTCCCCCCCTTCTTAGCTGCCAATATCATAGAGTCATAGAGTTGGAAGAGACCTTGAGGGCCATCTAGTGCAACCCCCTGCCATGCAGGAACCACCATCACAGGACTCCCAACAGGCGGCCATCCAGCCTCTGCTTAAAAACCTCCAAAGAAGGAAACTCCATCACCCTCCTTTGGAGCAGCATCTTCCATTGCCAAACAGCTCTAACTGTCATGAAATTCTTCCTAATGTTTAAATGGAATCTCCTTTCCTCTCGTTTAAGGCCATTGCCCCACATCCTAGTCTCTGAAGCCATGGAAGACAAACCAGTCCCTTCTTCAATGTGACATCCTTTCAAATATTTAAACATAGCTATCATATCCCCTCTCAGTCTTCTTTTTGGAAGGCTAAACATTCCTTGTTCCCTAAACCGCTCCTCATAAGACATTTCTTCCAGACCCTCAGTCATCTTGGTCGCCCTCCTCTGGACCCGTTCAAGATTAGGAGTGCAGCTCCGAGATAGACCTTGCCGATAGACGATTCCAAGTTTGACACCTGCAATCCAGAGGACCTCCTGGCATCTATCCGAGTGGGACAAGACAGGGAGGACCAGCCTTGGCCTTGAGATGTCAAGAGAGCGACTGCCAGCACAAGACTGGTCAGCGGGACTGAAGGCTCTAACCCAATAGAAAACAGCTTCCTTGTGAGAAATCCTCACCAGTCTACCTCCTGGAAGGAGTAGGAGCCGAGATTTTAAGGAGCAGAGAAGGCAGGGATGCTTCATCACGACCTCCAAGACTGGCCTCTGGAGGTGTTCTGGAAAGCTACTGCCCGCTTTGGGTCTACGGCGGCCAATCTCAGAAGCCCAAGCATCCCCTCAGCAAAGGGTTCGAGACCTACTCCAGCGTTGCCCTAGGAGCTGATGCCGGATCTGGGTCAAACAGCCGTGGCAGAGGACACAGGTCCATCATTCAGGTTTGTCAGTGGCTGTGAGGCTATGGTGCCACCCGGTTGGCCCGGAGGGTCAACATTTGTATTTGCTGATGCCAGGGGTTGAACCAGTTTCACCCCTGTGGTGCTTTTTAAAAGGTCTTCCCCCCTCCTCCCTACTCTGCAAAACGGAGGATGCAACTGAGAGCAGTCTGCATGTCATTCCAGAAACAGCTCCAAGTAGGGTAATAACCTATTTTTTATTCCCAATAGGAAGGAGACTCTGTGTTCCCCTCCGACCTTTTTTCCTTACAGGTAGATCCTGGGTCGGGAACCAGCGTGAACATTTTTTCCATTCTTTCTCCCCCAAACCAAGCGTCTGCTGCATCCCAGTGGACATACACATGAAGAACAATTCAGCATTCACCCCTGCCACACACACACACACACACACACACACACTTCGCTACAGCCATGTAGGACCTGCGAGAAATGGCAAGGCATAAAACCCACCACCTCAACACTCAAAAAGTAGATTCGCAAAAGGGTGTGCCACAATCAGGGGCAGTTTGCCCTGATGCCTTCAGTCCTGTTCGGGGAGACTTTCCCCATAAACATCCCTCTAACTTACTGCTTTAGATGCATACACAGACCCCCTTCCACACGGGACCAGCAAGTTCCTCCAAGAGAGGGAACACAGAGGCACACAGATACAGCCACATAGAAAGAGGGGAGGGGCACATTTTGAATTTCTTGACAATCTGCTAAGAGCTGATCCAGCCCCTTGGCTGGCTGGCTGGCTGGCTGGCTGGCATCTCTTCCTCTGCTTCCGCCCCCCCCCCCCAGCACTCCTCCTCCCTGCAACCTGATTCCTTCGCTGCTTCCTTGGCAGACATGACAGATGTTTTAATCCTCTCCCTACTTCCTCGGGAGTAAGTCCCTTGTGTGCCTGATTAACATGGATTTAGATCATCGGGGCTCCTGGCAGCCTAAGCTGAGCCTCTGTAGGGGACAGGGCTCTCTTCTCTCTCTCCCCCAGCCCCCTTTTCCATCCTTATGCTCTACTCAACTGCGCAGCTGGCTTGATCCCGAAGACTGAGGAGGGGAAGCGTGGTGCCAGGGCCCCCAGTCCAAGGGCAAATGCCAGCGGATCTCTGGGACCCCTTCTCCAAAAGGGCCGGCTCCTGGCGCTTCTAAAGGTCTCCTGCTCAGCCCAGCAGACGCTCCGCAACTCCAAAACGAGCAGGCAAAGGCGCAATCACACACACACACACACACACACACACACACACACACACACACACACACACACACACACACACACACACACACACACACACAAACACCGCGCGGGCATCCAAAGCAGCTTTCCAGCAAGAAGCACCCAAGGATGTGCCGGGAGACGGTGTGTGTGTGTGTGTGAGGGGTTAGAAGTCGAGGCAAAAGTCGGACAAGGCGATCTCAGACCACACACTCCACTTCTGGGCAACTGGAAAGCTCCATTTCAATTCTCTCTTTAAAAATAAAATAAAATAAAACAGCAACCCTGGTCTGCTCGAAGTTAAGCGGAAGGTCATTCCCACGCCCGTTTGCCAAAAGACCCTCAAACTCGTCGACTAGGGGGAGATCTTTCCGCCTCTGGCTCATTCCTCCACGTCTCCTCCGACACCACCTCTGGAGCTTAGTGGATGCGTTTGGGGGTCTCTCCCCCCTTAACCCACCCCACCCCACCCCACCCATGGCTCCCTCTCTTCCTCCCAGCACCGCGACATCGAAACAACCCCCCCCCCGCTCCCCTGTTCCCGGAACCCTCCGAGATCTCTTACCTGGTCCCTAAAATCTGCTGTATCCACATGGTCACGGCCCCCGGGTCCCAGAAACTTGACGTGGGGCGGCGGGGTGGGGGGTGTCAGATCTTCACCGCCCCAGCCATGTGCGCTAGCTGGTGGGGGCGGTTGTTCCTTCCCGGAGAGCAGTGGGGGGAAATACACGCAGGCAGGCACACACACACACACACACAAGGGAGGTCCTTCTCTTTGCCTCAGCTGGAGGAGAGGCAGAGTTTGCAAAAGCTGAGGGGAGTGGGAAGGGGGGGACTAAAGATTTCAGGGGGGCTTATTGCCCCCCTGGCATGGCTGCGCCCCCCCCCAAAAAAGTTGGCGCCCGAGTATTTTAGGGGAAGGGGCGGGTGGAAAGAGGGATGGAGGGGGCGCTTGGTTTTGAGGGGGGGGGATGAAGTCGGGAGGGCGAGGCGGGATGGAGGCTAGAGGGGTGAGTCAGCGTGGCCCCCTCCTCCCCCAGTTGGGGCAAGGGGCCCAGCGCCGGGAGCCCCCCAAGGCCATGGAGAGGTGGGGGGTGGGGTGGGGGTTGGAGCCCTCCCCGGCCGGGAGGGAAGCGGCTTCTGGCTTGTCCAAAGGAGCAGGATCGGGTCCTCTCAGGCGGCCAGCCTCCGCAGCATCATCCGGGAGAGCGCCCGCCCGCCAGCCAGCCCGCCGGGGGCTCCGGAGCTGCTGGTCGGTGGTGCAGCCGGTGCAGCGCCTCGCCTGCCGCCTCCCTCGCTCGCTCGCTCGCTCGCACTGCCTTCTTCCCTTTGCTTGCTTGCCTGCTTGGCAGCCGCGTGCTTGGCCCCCGCCTGACGTCAGACCGCCCCCCCTCCCCGAGAGGTGGGTTATTTATTTTTTGGGGGGGTGGAGAAGGACGAACCCCCTTATCCCTGCCCTCTTCCCTTCCACCCTAACTGGCGAGGGAGACGACGACGACGAGGAGGAGGACGCTGGAAAAGAGGACAGAGGCGCCGCGGAAAGAAGAAGGCGGCAGGGTGGGGTAGGATGGCGCAGTGGTTAGAGGCGGGTCGACCGGCCGGCGGAGGCTGGAGGGATGACACCCAGGGGTGGTCGCCCTCGGGCGGATCGCCTGCCTTTGGTTTTGCAGAAAGGAAGACGGGACACAATCGCGGAGGGCTCGTCCCCTCTCAGAGGAACGCGGGACTGACCTCCTGGATATCGGAAAGCGGGGACTACAAGTCCCATCCGCCCACAATCAGCCATGCAAAGAGATCCGCTGCCCCAAACGTTCGTCAAGGTAAGAGAAGAAGCTCCATCTACCACCACCCCCAACCTGGGGACAGGCAATGTGTGGCGCTTTCGCTGCCGCTGGACTACATGTCCCATCGGGCAAGAGCGAGGAAGGATGGGGCTTGCCATCCAGCAACATCCGGAGGACTACGGATCAGCCGTCCCTGCATTAACTCAGCCTCCTGGGACTTGGAAAGCCCCTCCTACCATCAAGAACAACATTAACCATCGACCACAGCCAACACCCATAATGCCCAGGACAGGTGTGGAAATTACAATCCAAAGGTGGGAGAGAAGTCTGGATCCAAGCCCAGGAAGCACTGAAATCTCTCCACTGCTGTTAAGATTATTCTGGGACGTCCCCCATAGTTCTGTGATCATCTCATTCATCTTTCAAGCCATTCCTCAGCAATCCAAGATATACTGCCCTCTGAACGAGGAGGTGCGCTGTACTCAGAACTTCCAGGCAGTGTAGTTTAGCTTGCATCTCCATCATTGTAAAGAAGACACAGTCTTGTGTTGCCAACATTTTCATCGGCCACTGCTCCTCTGCCTTTCTTATTTAATATTATTATTATTATTTAAAAGGAACAAACACATCCCAGAATCATGGTTGGCTGATTTTGCACGAATACAGGGCCCTCTGGATTGCACTGGAGCTTGTCAGTTGTTTTCTGCCTGATCAGTTGGCAAGCTTTTCTTAGGTATGTGTGTTTCAAAGGCATGAAGTCCTTTGATTTAAACCAAAGAGAGAGAGAAACAAGAAGAGGGTGGAAATCTGGCCCACACTGACCCAGCCCAACAAGCATGGGTATAACCTAATCAGAAGCTTACCACAGTTTTTTCACCATTATCTGAGAAGCTATAAAGCAAACACAAAGATTGCTACAATCACCCGCGTGTATGAACTTGCAACTACCAGCACCAAACTCAACAGGACTTTCCTTCCCTGTAGGCATGGCTAAGATTCCTCTGTCGAAAAGAACCCAAAACAATTAAAGACCTTCCAAGGAACCAGAGAAGAGGCAGTAGTACTTTATGTATAGAAACAAAAAACAAAAAAAGTGTCAAGTTGCCAACTGACCAGAAAAACAAAGATTGGCTTGCTCTCCTGCAGTTTTTGTTTGTTTGTTTGCAAGTCGGGCAAAGACATGGAGCTTCTTTTTCTGCTGGATAGCTCGTTAGTTTCAAGTCAATTTCCGAAATTCAACCTAGCGTTTAAGTCAAAACATATACAGTGGACCCTCGTATAACAAATGGTTTGTATAACATAAAAATCTGTACAACATAAAAAAATTCCAGAGAGAGGGGAAATTTGCTTAACAGAATTGTCTGTGGGGTGAATCCGTACAACATAAAAATGGTCGCAATTAGTGATTACTCTGTTTTCAATGCAATCCCATAGGAAATTTGTATGAAGGAAAATTTGCTTAACATAATTTCATTTGGAATGAATTAATTCCTTTATATCCAAGGTACCACTGTATGTGACTAATTTCCCCCTATAACTAGAATGACTACGATACAAGGATGGCCATTGTGCGGGTCTTTCAGGGTGCTTGGATGGAAGAAAGTAACTTTTCCTGTCTCTGCTTCCTTTATCATTGTGTGCTTCAGACAGGCCAGAATCACTCTAGGCGGAAAGGCAAACACTTGAATATGTAGGTGTTTAGAGGACATTTGAGTTACCATATCGATCAGAACGTTTTCTTTAAAGGCAGAGCTTAAACAAAGCTCAGAGGTTGCTGAGTTATAACTATGAAGGGCAGCCGAGATATCTATCGCAACATATACGTTTAAATAAGCAAGGAGGGTTGATTTTTTTATTGTTATTAAAAAAGGAGAGAGGTGGTTGCAAATCAACCTGGAGTTTGTCCAGTTAAAAAGAGAATACAGTGGACCTTCATATAACAAACAGTTTGTATAACATAAAATCTGTACAACATAAAAAATTCCAGAGAGTGGGGAAATCTGCTTAGCAGAATCGTCTATGGGGCAAATCCGTACAACATAAAAATGGTTGTGAGTACTCTGTTTTGAATCCCTGGGAAATTTGTATAAGGGAAAATTTTCTTAACGGAATTTCATTTGGAACAAATTAATTCCTTTATACAAGGTACCAGTGTACCCTGATTTTTTAAAAAAATCTCTCTTAAGCATTCAGAAATCCTGTCACCCCTTTTAGACCCCACTCCTTTCTATGGGGCAGAGCAGCAGTCAGTTTTTATCTTGAATTTTTAGCTTTTTAAATGAGGGTTTCTGTTTGCTATTGATTTTCTTATATGTTATTTTGTGGAACCAATGATTATTATTTTTTTAATTGTGGCATGTTATACTTGTTAAGCGCCCTGAGTTCCAGTTTCAGAAAATTGGGCGGTATATAAATAAGTAAGTAAGTAAGTAAG